>OX453284.1:21564121-21644121 GCA_949710005.1 Ricordea florida
ATGAAGTTTCGTTGGAATATCTAAAAGGGTCCACCATTGACTATCACAAAGAACTGATACGATCAGCTTTTAGAATATCATTAAACCCAAGAGCAGAAAAAGGATGCTCTTGTGGCTCATCTTTTACTTTTAAGCTGTAATGGTGTTGGATTAAATTTAATCAGATCAGAGGTGGAGGATATTATGTCAAACCCTAAGCATACAATATTAGCACACACAGACTTTAAACACAGTTTCACGATTTCAAGTACCGTTACCTTATTGTCACTTAATTTTGCAGTAATCAAGTCTCAAGATTTGCCCAAAAATGCATAAGGAAACTAAATTTGCAAAAATGGTCAAAATACTGATCTGCGCTGACAAACAGTCTCAGAATTGGCAGGACTGATTTTCATTTACCATAGCAATAGTCTCTTTGCAACAAAGTAAAACTATGCAAGAGTACTACGTGACACTATGTAACAATGCTGCAAGGCAATGTCAGTCTCTTCAAATGGGCCCTCGTTAGAATTGAATTGAAAGTCATATACCAGGTTGTATGAGAATTATACCGACCACCCCACCCCCCCCCCCCCAGTACTGTGTGATAGGCTTTTCCAAATAAGGACATAAACACGTGCGAGAGATTCACTACATGTACTTTTAGGTTCTTGCGAGAGGGATCATTAAAAACTTGAATTTGTGAACAAGCGACTGTTTAGGTGTACCGGCGTTCTTAGGATTCGGTTCAAGGTTATTAAATTTTCACAAACTATAATTTTGCAAATTTTTGAAATACATATGTATTTTTACATACATTTTGATAGAGAAGTTGGTAAATCCAAGCAAAAAAACCACTACTATCTATAGATTCAATGTTTTCAAAACTTGCCAACACCTAATGCAAGGTGCTGGCTACTTTTTGTGTTAATTTGTGTGCGGGTACTTTTTAAAGGACATTTCATAGATTAAATTTCCAGCAATCTGACATTATTTGACAGTACGTCACAGTACCACCCTGCAGTGCACTGCCAAACCATCTACTTTATTTTTCCCCATACCACTTTCTGTAAAATGAAAATGCTAGCTTACAGTCTGTGTACAACATGTGACCCAGAAATTTAGCTAGAAATCAAGACATTCCAGTAGACAAAAGTTTCAAGTGGACTGATTTTTATTTTGTTATAATGGAAAACAAAGGTTTTTTACACTTCTTCCCACAATGTTGTTTACAATCTTTGAGTTGGTCTCTTCCAAGATTGAATAATAAAACATAAGTAAAAAATATGAAGGATTGAACATCTGAACTAAGCAATCAATGAAGGTTTAAACAAGATTCAAGCATAGCGAATAAAATCAGAAATGAAATCCCAACAACTGAACGGTGAACTGGCCAGATATAATAAAAGTCCAATACATGTACAACTACTTGCAATTTTTCAATTCTCTGAGTTCAAGAAAAATTGCAATAAACATTTTCATAGCTATTAACCTCTGTTCAATCAAATAAATAAACTGTTATATTATTCCAACCTTCTTCAAGTCAGTTTAATAAAGAACTTGTTTTGCTGCAAAATTCAATAATATTCTAATAAATTCTGTTATGCTTTTTTTCCTCCTATAAAGTAATGCAAAGAATGCACTTTAAAAGGAGCCACTTGTGCCATAATTCTAGAACTCTACATATAACATGGAGTATTATGTGATTCACAACTACAATTCCAGGGTTCTTTTCCAACAATAATGTATAGTATGGAACATTGCTGTGGAAAGGGTGGTTTTGTATAGGAAATTACAACAGGCAAATGTAAAATAGCTAGTTGAAGCCTTTGGTTAAAATGCTAACACCGCATTCACAAAATGTATGATATATTGTTCCATACCACCAAGGAATGGAAGACATAGCATCCAAATATTCACCCATTCATTCCTGGTAGGCCATCTATGAAACCTTCTCAACATTTAAAACAATACTATAAGCATCAGCCTTGTTCCAAGGACATTAACCCTTTACCCCCTAAGACTGACTTTATAGATTTTACTCTGGCTAACACCAGACGATTTTACTTGTCACAGGGAGACCCCATTATGGGTTAAAGGGTTAATTATGTTACAGGTTATGTGTTGCTTGACTATACCAGGTGCAGACAAATTTAGAATTATGCAATAAGATTTGAATAAAATGAGAAACCTTTGAGCAGCTAAAAACGGTGACTCAATGAGACAGTGTAATGTTGGTCTTATCTCTAGCTACTCAAGTAGATCAATAATACTAGTAAATAAGCACCATGAATATTTTGTATAGGAGTTATACAAATTGTGGTTAGAGTTATTTGAATTATATTGTTGTTTAGGTTGTCTTTCACTATAGCTGCATGATCTGTACCACGATACCCTCCACATGACAGGTGTCTTCAGTCAAGGTGAAAAACACACTCTGATCTGGCATTACTTGGGATGGCATGTCCCTTTTGACAGTAACATCCTGGCATCAAATATACAAAGAATTATAACAGTAAGCTATGTTACAATTAGGTACTGACACATCACTGTCATTGTGCAGAGGCCTCTAAAGATGTAAGCCATACATTCATGATATATCACCTGGTTGTCTTCACCAACAACATCAACACCAACAGGACTGTTCCTTCAGAAATACATTCCTCTTAAGCCCTCCTAATCAATTTATGGAGCAAAGATATAATATTGTTTCCTTCACAATACCTAACAATAATATGTTGTTATTATGGGGTGGAATATTTACCGAACTCCAAAGCGATGAGGTACACTTTTCTAAAACCACTATTCAACAAGATTGAAGAGAACAATAACTCTTTTAGTATATACCAATGAAACGACCACAATGACATCTCGAAACAGCGGTAAACTGCTGCCATTTGTTTTCTTCTTAAACCAAACTCACTTGCATAAGGATTTGCTAGTATAGTGTTGATCCTGAAACAAAGAGCCAATCAGATTTCTCCAAATGTCAAGGTTGCCGAGTTGTTAAATACTAATTAAATATAAAACAACGATTTTTACAAGGTTTAAATCCCTTCACACAGCCGCTGTTGACAGTTCCTTTGCATCTCTCAGGCAGCAGAAGGCAGAATCTTGAAAAAAAGTGAAACAGAGTTTTTTGATCCAATAACATTCAACCTATTCTTCTTTACCGCTGCTCTTGTTGGGTCTCATTGCCTTGCGCTTCATTCTTGCATATGGTCCAATCATTGGATCTGTAATGAAGTCATACAGCACTTTTGTCCAGGAATGGTGTTGTGGTAGATCCTTGTAATACTCTGATGCAATCTCCTTTACCATGGGCAGCCTAGATCCTGGAACACTAGGGAAATCGTGGTGTTCGTTGTGGTATCCAACATTGAATGTTACATAGTTCAGGGGTCCGTAGTAGGAAAAGGTTTCATAGCCCTTTTCAAACATGTAGTGCTCTGATATGAAATGTCCAGCCACTGGATGAAGACCCATACCTAATAATGAACTTGCAATCATGAAGACCAGTGACTTGGCACCCAAGTACTGAACCACCAAAGCATTCACACTAAACTGTAAAACAAAGTTGACGATTTCCAAAACCAGAGGACCCTTTGGGTTTACAAACATTGGACGGAGAGAGTAGAAGAAAGGTTGAAATATAACCCATAGAAGTTTAGTGGCCGTGTTGAAGAACATGCGTGCTTCAAATTCTGTGGGTAGATCAACATCCAGTTCCTCATCACCCTGGTACCTGTGATGCTCCAAGTGGTACTTCTTGAAGGAAACTGCGCATGGTACACCAATTGGCAAGTTTGCTATCAAGCCAAATAATCTGTTGTGATTAGGGCGGGCATGACCAAACGCCAAGTTATGAGAGATCTCATGGATTGCTAGCAAAAGAGCATGATTGATGACCCCACCAACACAGTATGCCACAATGAAAACAAATGGCCAGGAAGCATCTTGCATCAGATATGTTAATAGAAACTGGACAGTGACCAGCAACAAAACTTGATATTTAAAGTTTGGATCATAGCCCATTAACTTCTTGATCTGAGGGTACTTTGCTGAAAAAAAAATGAACACTTTCATCAAATAATGCTTAAGTGACCTTTTTTTCTGCCGGCAGCATGGCCAATAGGGTTACGGTGCCGCTTTCGAAATATGGTCATCTTTAAACTCCTACCCTGACCACTAGCTTAATTTATAATATGGTTATCACAAGTTTCAAATCCTTGAACTTGCTTAAAAATAGTCAACTGGTCTGCCTCCCACATATTGGGATTATTGTCAAGGTTCATGCACCATTTGTCACATTCACTTCAATTAGCTGTACAACAGTGCCAGATATATTGGCCCTTAAATAATGTAAACTTATTATTTAAGTGATTATCTATTTTCTTTTATCAAAATAAACCCATTAAGGAGTTTTGCTGTCTAGGTACCTATGTTAAACTGAATTAAGTACAGATAAAATTAACAGCCTCCTACTGTTATGAACTTGGAAATATTCTTGGAACATGACCAATAACAACACTGACATGCAAATACCAAAAGAAAATCTGCAAGATAAGTTTTCAACATATGTGAAGCTTATAATTTTGTCACTTTTTGGTCTCACCATCAAAATCAATATGCTACTGTAGCAGAGAAATAACCCATAAGATTGGATCACTGAAAATGGGTCTGTGTGATTGTGACTTTCATTCACAAGTTGATTATTATGAAAAGACAAATGAGTGAGTATAGTTAACAAGAGAGCTTTTTGAGGTACTTTAAAAAAAAAAAAGGAAAAAAAAATGTATAAGGCATTTTCAGTCTTGTGCTTTCTTTATCTTATTCATACTGAGGTTTAAACATGGCTATTTCCCTTGTGTTTGGGTCTTCCCCAAAACCAGTCAGGAAGTGAATGATGAATTTTCATTGGTGTATAAAAATGTGCAAAGCGCCAATTGAATGATGAATTTTCTATGGTGAAAAATGTGGAATGATTTCCGCACAGGTCCCTACTTCATTATGCATGCTTTACTTGAATTGTCTTGGAAAGTACGCGTGCAAACATTTCTTGTACGGCTACAGCATGCATAATGAAGTAGGGACCTATGCGGAAATCTTACCAAAATGGTTTCTAAGGGACCGAAAAAAGAAATGAATGTATTTTCATAGCTTTTGTCCAACACACTCTATATCCCAACAACTTCCAAAAAGTTGGATAATTTAAATCTTTCGTGCTCTCAAATTAATGTTTTCTTTAGTTCTTGCCCATGACCGCCAGACAATCCAATAAGACGAGCCGTATGTACCATATATGTACATCTCGGTGAGCAAATCGTGTCACTATAAAAATCGCAGTAATTGTAATACATAAAAGTCAGCTGTTCCAACAAAATGCAAATTTCCAAAAAAAAACGTATCTTTACTAAGAATTCGACTGTGCATTCATCGCCTAGACACATAATTTACCTCCAAGAATTTAAATCTATCGTCTGATTTCCCAAATCGTGCCAGTTTTTTTAACTACCAATGGATTTGAAACAATAAATTATAGCACAGACGAGCCGAATTGCGGCACATGTAACGAGACACCAAGCATTTGCTGGTGCTGCAAACTGAAATACAGTGCATACGATGTTCACGACCAAATAAACGTTCTAAACTATTGAAAGCTTACGGTCTGCTGTTGGGTCGATAGAGTAATCTAGATGGAAATCATGATTTTTGTTTTTAACCAGAATTGACTGTCCTCCAAACAAAATAAATCGTCTGAAGAGGAGAAGCGAGAAACCCAGCTAAATTCATAATAGTATGAAAACGAATTGACATTTTCTGTGAGCCGCAATCATTATCCCACTTGCCAATGATAATTCTATTTTGTAAGGTACTGAAAATGTAAATTACATAAGTGTAATAGTACACGATGTACTATACCATAGCCGATTGTACAGCTATTTAGCCAATGAGTCAGAAGAAGTGAAGTTCAAAGAACGAAAAACACTGGTTTGACTTTCAACCACTGTAATCGTTTGAATCTCTTCATGAAAAATGAGTTAAATACAGACATTTTATCACTACATCCCTAGTACACAGCGATCTACCGAGTTTCCTGCTGGAATCGCGCACACGGGTTTGGCGAAAATTGCGAAATTATGGAGTAGTTTCAGGTTGACGACATTTTCTAGTCTTTCTGCCCTCGTACTAACTAAAACAACATTTTCGGTTAAGTTATGTTTCTAAGAACTTTGCTTGAAGAGGTAAAAACGCTCGGAAAACCCGACAGAAAATCTAGCGAAAAAAAATTTCAAGAAACTGACAAGCGTTCAATGGAAACGAAACTCGCACCTTGCTTTCCAGCAATCAACTTTTACCAGCGAATTCAAGGGCTTGAAATACACAATCAACACTTTCCTACCTAGAATCTCCTTCCTTCTCGAAGCGTGTGGCTCAGCAGTATAAGACCACTCGAAATCCGTCCGTGATACATGTGCCCCCATGTTTGTTACCGGCGAGACGCAAATGACTTCTGGTTCAGTAAGCAGATTCCTCGCTTCGCTTCACTTCACTTCAGTTCACTTCACTTCACTTCACGCGGTTGACAAGCGACCTGCCATATGTCAAGCCCCACCTATAAAATTACACAGTACCACAGGTTGCCCAATATCACGAGTATAATAACTGAACACCGGCTGCAAAACGTTTCAATATTGTGGGCTACAATTTTCTTGGCCACCACGTTGAAGAGTTCAGCTAACCAAAATGGTTTAAAATTTTTCGATCGTGTATCCAATATCGCTGAATGTTGTCATCTGTCCCATTCCTGCCCCCCTCCAGCTCCTTAATCAATCATCCTTTCCACCTTTTTGTTGCTTGATATATTCCCTCCTCCCACAATAACACTCAACATTATTGAGCACATTCCCAATGATACTATAATACTATTTCCATGAAACACCAATTTGTACAAACATAGTATTAAAACTACTCACCCGTTATCCCTCAACGGCGTTTCGCCAAGTTCAAACGGTTTCCGATAGACATATTTCGTCATGGTTTGTGATGAGTGGTCAAAGTGAATCAGGCGCGATGAAGTGATACGTAAGCCCACGTGCTTCATATGCTTTCAGCCAATCACTGAGCGAAGATGAACCCCATCAATGAACTTGAACATGTGCAGGCTTGATTATACTTTGCTTCACTCTGCTTCACAGCCTTCCTTAATTTGAAAATAACCCCTGAAGAGGACACTAGACAAAAGTGTCGGGGCGGTAATTAGCAAACCAGCGTAGCATCAAACTTTGTCCACCTAGCTGCAATGTGTGCCCCTGATGTTTACATAAGATTCTAAAATAACAGTCTCCGCGCACTCGTTGAGTTTCTCCCGAAACCGTGCAGCGAAACGCAACGTGACGGGCCAACATAGAAGATAATCTCTTGTTTCCACAGCCCAAACCGCCCTTCAGTACCGCTGGGCAACGAGAAAACATACATACATATTTTATTGGGACTCCCTTAAACAGGTATTTTCACTCAGTGTTAACTATTAAGAAAACGTATTTACTATAATTTAATTAATTTCAAAATATTTTCAAAATTATTTAAAATGTATCCAAAAGTCTTTCTCCAAAATTGCTTCGCATGAAACATGTTGTTCTGGGTACTCCTTGAACCGTGGGCTCCGAAAGGCATCTGACTGTTTATCATATGGCCTTTGCGGCCCCGCTCGCGTAATCCCATGGAAAACAAAAGTAAACGTTGACGTGTGTAGGGCCGGGTGGGTTAAATTGACCCGGTCCCGAAAAAGCTGTCCGGTCCCAGTGCACTTGTACGGCTTTATTGCGAAAATAAAACCTTATAAGAAAACAGAAATGAGAAAATAAGTCACGTTTTTCGATAAATTGCAAATTTATTGTTTCAACTCGAAAAAATAAAGGAAATGCTTTTATCGTATTTTTTTTGGTGCTTTTTTCCCGCGCTTTCGCTGAAGTTTTCATACCTCAGTCAGTGGTAATATGATAAAATGCTTATTGACTCAGTTAGGTCGGACCCGACGGGAAAATATTTAGCTCTTATTCATGACACACGGAGCTCGAGCAAAATATTTTCCCGTCCGATCCTCCCACTCAGTCAATAAGCACATGTATGGCTATGCATGGCTTTGTGCGTTTGTGTACGATTTTGTATGGCCGAGTAATAACTTTCTTTATGAAATAACTCAGATACTAGGCGCGCGCTGATTGGTCGAAAACATATCGGTTATCAGTTAAGGTAATTATACGGTTTCGAGTTCAATTTGGAATTAATTTGCACAAGTGAGATTTTCAAAAAGCTGAAATTGCATGAGCCGCTTCGGCGAGAGCAATTTCAGCTTTTTGAAAAACTCACAAGTGCAAATTAATTCCAAATTGAACGAGAAAAACCGTATGATTACTTATTATAATATAAACATGAAAAAATTCGCCTGGAGGAAGTGCCGGAAGATCTCATTGCGGACAGGAAGTGAGCATTTGATGCGGATTTGACACTATTTACTGATTGGCTGATGAAGATCAGCTGATAACGCTACAAGCTCAAAGCAGTTCGTTTAAAAATAAAGAATATCATAATCCAGAATATCGATGTGTAATTTGCACTGGTGTTACACTTTTTGCACTGGTGTTCCACTTGAACTGCACTGCGCTCTCAGCCAATCAGAATCGAGTAATTTTTTCATGTATATTATTATGCCGGTAAACCCATAGCAAAGAGAAAGATTTACTGTTTTTTATTTAAAGTTAGTTTATAAAAGCAATAAACCGCAGTTTCTTTGGGTTTACCGGCGTAATTGGGATGTTCGAGAACACTCGAAGGCCTTGTAAATCCGGGGGGGAGGGTACTGCCATAAATGGGCTATATAGGTATCTGCCGCAGTGAAGGGTATGGTTTTCAAGCAGTTTAGTCCGGGATAGGGTATAGAAATCAGAAAGTTTGGATCTAGAATAGGGTACCATTTTCCAGAAAACTGATCAACGGGCTGACGATTTTAGTCTAGACGTGGGAAACCGGAAATTTCCACTCGAAAAAATGAAATCACAACTCAGTCTCGGCAAAGAAAGCGTCGATAGGTGCCCGGCATGGACGGCTATAATTGAAAACAGTACTGGATATTATTAAATGTCATCAGTCGGGATTCAGACGGAAATCAATGGTTTTATACTGGCTAAGATTTTAAATAGTTCATTGTTCTTCATAATGCGTACGTGCGTGCTTGGCACAGCCCAGCAGGTGACTAAGACTGACAGACGAGGCGACGACGTTGAATGCGGAGTTGAAGTATAAATAAATCCTTTGTTGAAAGCAAAACAATTGTGACAAGCTTCTTTGGGCTTTACTGTGCTCGTGACCTCAGTAGTTTCTGGAACATTGCAACTCTAGTATAGGGAGGGAGTTTGGGAGTTAAGTCTAGGATAGGGTAGCAAAATTCAGCTGAACTAGGTCTAGCATAGGCTATAAGGGTTCCAGGGCCCCAGCGGTACACCTCCACACAAAAATTCCTACAATCCCCCCTCCCCCTCCCCCCTTCTAGCTCGTGATTTACAAGCTCTTCTCGGGCTCTCCTAACATCCCGCGCTTTTTATTAGGCTTGTAAACCCATAGAAACTGCGGTTTATTGCTTAGTTAAAGTAAACCACTATGTGACTGTTACACCACACCACGTACTTTATACCTGGAAATAAGGGATTACCTAACGTGACGTATCTCCCTCGCAGCTATTTTTTAGATGTCACGCAACGTTCCCCCCAAAAACCTGACGTGACATCGAAAAAACTGCTGCGAGGGGATCTCAGAGGGAGAGTAAATGAGACTGCTCCAAGGCACTGGGAAACAGATTAGTTGGAAAGCATGGCGTCCTTCATTGCGCGTAGACTCATTAGCAGAACTTGTCTTTTTCGTCCTGTTAATTCACGTTTGACTTCAAACAGGAGACTATTTAGCAACGAAGAACTTCAATGGACCGATGAAAAGTTCGCTGAAGCTGTCAAGAAGGACAAGGTTGTGGTGTTCATGAAAGGAGTCCCAGAGCAGCCGATGTGCGGATTCAGCAATGCAGTGGTTCAAATTTTGCGTATGCATGGTGTAGACAGCTACGGAAGTTACAATGTGCTAGAAGATGAGGAATTAAGGCAAAGAGTGAAAGAATATTCTAGCTGGCCAACAGTTCCACAAGTTTACGTCGGAGGCGAGTTCGTCGGAGGCTGCGATATTATGTTGCAACTTCATCATAGCGGTGAACTGATTGAAGAACTGCAGAAAGTTGGTATAAGATCAGTACTGTTGGACAACGTTGAGGAAGATAATAAAGAAGGCTAGTCCTACAGTTTGGAATTTTTCTGTGTAAGTGCCTTTTTGCAGTGGCGTCCTCTTCTACATCCACGTTCGACTCCGGTCCGACTGACCGTTTAAAAAGTTACGTAATCATGAAGATCGGACAGATGTTGACTCTGTGCCAGTTAAGTGTCGGCTAGGGTAATGCACATGTAAACATTTCTTGTTATTGCTGAATGAAACAGTATGGCTTTAGCATGCATAATGAAGTAGGGACCTATGCGGAAATCATTCCGAAAAAACATCCTGTGTTAGTGGATAAAACAAGTTTACTATGTTTATCTCTTAGAATCCGTGTGTAGGATCAAAACAAGCAGTTGCAAAATGACTTGCATTATCAGTTCCACCTGGTAAAAGTATTTTGGACGTTGGCGAAACGACCGGTTACCCTTTTTTAATTAGCATACCTCTTTTTGCATACTCTCATAGTTTAATTAACATACCTCTAATTCTTTGAAATAATGTTTCACAGAATTAGAGGTATGCAGTCAAACATACAGTCTGTAGTTACATGTAATATACATCTTACAATTGAGCCATCCATAAGATCACCCTGTTATTATGACACTTTGCATCCTGAATGAAAAGATCAATCATTCCTTAAATAATAGTAATTACAACCTGATTTATTTGACCACTCCATCACTATGAACAGCATTTAAAAACTCTAGGTTTCCCATTTGTTACCCCTTTATACTCACCCTATACAACCAACTTGATGTCAAGTGTCACCAACAGTGAAGTGACAGACATAAGAAATGTGACAGTAACATGTTCACAACTTTAACAGCAGGAAATTCATTGTTGTGGTTTATTGAAATCAACATAGGAAAGAAAATAACTTTTTTTTTGGGCAGGTGGTGGGAGACAAGGATTTCTAATAGAGAAGCATGTTCAGTAGCCAAATTTGTCATTCAAATGTGTCCTTCCATCCCCTGTTTGCCCTGCAAAATATGAAAACCCAACAATGAGAGTGATTTTATTTGGCACATTGCTGAATTACATGGATTGTATATGTCCTCCTAGCTGTACCCTTATTGACAGTTACTTATTAACACATGCTGAAAATAATTAAGATTAATTGTTAATAATAACAATATCACTATCAAGAATAATAATCATCATCAACCTTCTATTATACAGTTAACAAATAATGACTGGTCCTGAGAGGAACAGTGAATTTTGTTTCCCGAGAATCTCAATATTTCCCAAGACGACATTGAGATTCAAGGGAAACAAAATTAACTGTTCCCCAAGGGAACAGTCTTTAAGTGATCTGTAATATAGCAAAACAAAAACCCTCTGATCACATGCAACAGGGGTCACCTTTGCAGGTAACAGTGAACTGCTTTCCATTTAAAGTCAGTTTTTGCAATGTTGCCTGCCCATGGCATTTGCCAGTAAATAGTTTTATTGTTAGATGTCATGTGACCATGAACTAGCCAACGAATGGACATGCTGTAGCAGGAAAAATGCCAGTAGTATAACAATACATTTATTTTACCAAAACTCCGGAGGAAACATGTGTAAAACTTTCTTGTGGGAAAAAGACAACTAAATGTACAATTCAGTGATATCACACAACCTTGTATTGATTGTTTAAGATACGGTAGATTGTTATTCATTTTCTTCACAAGAACTTGCCTTACAACTAAGCCAGATGTATGTTTTAGGACTAAACATTTCTCACATCCACTTGCTGCCAATTTGAAAAGTAGAGTAAGATTATCCGCAGGACATGCATACACTGTAAGATAAGTAACACACCTGCTGGAGGCATCCAAGCCGAATAGCTAGGATCATTTACAGCTTCCCATTGTGTCGGTACACCATAAGAACGCTTTTTCCTTTTCTTTGGGATTTCCGAATCCTGTTGACAAACAATACGTAAATCAACTTTGTAAACTATGTGAATTTGCTTTCCAGAATGATCAAGATGGTATACATTGAGCTTGGTGAATTTGTGAAAGATGTATTTTTTTCAGTATATTGCAGGCAAACTGAGGAAAGGAAATCAGAATTTTCTGATAGGAGTCAGTTATACTTCTCCCAACAGGAGTTAAACGTATGACTTTCCGATTACTAGTTCAGATGTTTGACCTCAAAGCTATAACCGATTTGCGGGAGGAAGATACATTAATTTTGTTCTTATAACAAGAAAATCCACAAAATCCTGCTTACCTTGTGTACAAGTTTATCATCTTGACTCTGCTGGTTATCAGCTGTTAAAGAGTCAGACTCGTCTGCCATTTCTTGCAGACTGTTATCTGTTGGTACTTTGCCACTGATGAACTCCTCACTCATTCCTGCTTCTTGATTATCTTGAGTTTTACTAGAAGTATCAGGCTTGGGTCTTGAATGTTTCCTTTTTTTGTGTCTCATGTCATTTGGATCAGTGACTTCAGCTGACGTTTGTTCAACATGATTTGTGCTATGATGATCAGCTTCTTGGGAACTTGTGGGGTCTTCAACAGAAAATGTTAGTGACTTATTTTCCGGTGAAGTGATCTGCTCATGCCGGAGGATAGTTTCTGGGTCCACTGTTGATGATATAGCAATATCACTTGATGCACCTTGTGACCTTGTGTTTCTTAACACTCCATCTAGTACAAAAAAAAAAAAGACAACACACAGTTCGGTATGGAATTACATCTATTCACAAGGACAAGCCTTCTTTTGGCAACAACATGAAACAAAAATGCTCCAAAATAAAGTTTATGGGACAAACGGAACACTGTCAGACCACAGTTAAAGGATGGAAGGAGATAGTTTTTAACCCTTTCACTCCCAAGGGGTCTCCATTTGACGAGTAAAATCGTCTGGCGTTAGACAGAGTAAAATCTATAAAGTCACTCTTGGGAGTGAAAGGGTTAAGGGAGATAGTTTTTAAGGGAGATAGTTTTTAACCCTTTCACTCCCAAGGGGTCTCCATTTGACGAGTAAAATCGTCTGGCGTTAGACAGAGTAAAATCGTCTGGCGTTAGACAGAGTAAAATCTATAAAGTCACTCTTGGGAGTGAAAGGGTTAAGGGAGATAGTTTTTAAGGGAGATAGTTTTTAACCCTTTCACTCCCAAGGGGTCTCCATTTGACGAGTAAAATCGTCTGGCGTTAGACAGAGTAAAATCTATAAAGTCACTCTTGGGAGTGAAAGGGTTAAGGGAGATAGTTTTTAAGGGAGATAGTTTTTAACCCTTTCACTCCCAAGGGGTCTCCATTTGACGAGTAAAATCGTCTGGCGTTAGACAGAGTAAAATCTATAAAGTCACTCTTGGGAGTGAAAGGGTTAAGGGAGATAGTTTTTAAGGGAGATAGTTTTTAACCCTTTCACTCCCAAGGGGTCCCCATTTGACGAGTAAAATCGTCTGGCGTTAGACAGAGTAAAATCTATAAAGTCACTCTTGGGAGTGAAAGGGTTAAGGGAGATAGTTTTTAAGGGAGATAGTTTTTAACCCTTTCACTCCCAAGGGGTCCCCATTTGACGAGTAAAATCGTCTGGCGTTAGACAGAGTAAAATCTATAAAGTCACTCTTGGGAGTGAAAGGGTTAAGGGAGATAGTTTTTAAGGGAGATAGTTTTTAACCCTTTCACTCCCAAGGGGTCCCCATTTGACGAGTAAAATCGTCTGGCGTTAGACAGAGTAAAATCTATAAAGTCACTCTTGGGAGTGAAAGGGTTAAGGGAGATAGTTTTTAAGGGAGATAGTTTTTAACCCTTTCACTCCCAAGGGGTCCCCATTTGACGAGTAAAATCGTCTGGCGTTAGACAGAGTAAAATCTATAAAGTCACTCTTGGGAGTGAAAGGGTTAAGGGAGATAGTTTTTAAGGGAGATAGTTTTTAACCCTTTCACTCCCAAGGGGTCCCCATTTGACGAGTAAAATCGTCTGGCGTTAGACAGAGTAAAATCTATAAAGTCACTCTTGGGAGTGAAAGGGTTAAGGGAGATAGTTTTTAAGGGAGATAGTTTTTAACCCTTTCACTCCCAAGGGGTCTCCATTTGACGAGTAAAATCGTCTGGCGTTAGACAGAGTAAAATCTATAAAGTCACTCTTGGGAGTGAAAGGGTTAAGGGAGATAGTTTTTAAGGGAGATAGTTTTTAACCCTTTCACTCCCAAGGGGTCTCCATTTGACGAGTAAAATCGTCTGGCGTTAGACAGAGTAAAATCTATAAAGTCACTCTTGGGAGTGAAAGGGTTAAGGGAGATAGTTTTTAAGGGAGATAGTTTTTAACCCTTTCACTCCCAAGGGGTCTCCATTTGACGAGTAAAATCGTCTGGCGTTAGACAGAGTAAAATCTATAAAGTCACTCTTGGGAGTGAAAGGGTTAAGGGAGATAGTTTTTAAGGGAGATAGTTTTTAACCCTTTCACTCCCAAGGGGTCTCCATTTGACGAGTAAAATCGTCTGGCGTTAGACAGAGTAAAATCTATAAAGTCACTCTTGGGAGTGAAAGGGTTAAGGGAGATAGTTTTTAAGGGAGATAGTTTTTAACCCTTTCACTCCCAAGGGGTCTCCATTTGACGAGTAAAATCGTCTGGCGTTAGACAGAGTAAAATCTATAAAGTCACTCTTGGGAGTGAAAGGGTTAATGGCCTTCTCAAGAAAGGGCTCGACAATTTTGCAGATACAGCTGATTAATGGGTGAGCACCAACGTTCCCTCCCACCTTGGTTTTACCTTGAAGCTGAATGCTGGAGGGGTAATGTATTATTACTCATCACATTTGCATTCTTCAAACTCTTTGACACATTGAACAAGCTTTTAACATGTCACAGATGTAGCTTTCACATTCTAAATGCAGGCTAAAGCTTTAATAAGGTAGAAAATGTAACAGGTAAAAGATGGTCATGTATACATTTTATTTATTTTTGTATTGGTAGACATTATGTATAATATGTATCTCTTTGTAACACAAGAATCAATAAAGTGTTAAACATGTACAAACCATTTGAATTTAGAACTTCTGCTTTATCTGACCTGACAAACGAGAGCAAATCAAAAATGTGTTTAATTATAAAGTTCTGTGAACAAAAAAACTGAGTATTAAACTTCTTTATAAATACAATCTGGAATGTTGGCCATTCCCCTCCCCAGGCTAGTGGACAGTGTCTAAATTAAAATAAATAGCCAAATTAATTTCAAGAATGTTAAACTTCCCACTTGACAATCTGGAATATCAGTTTTCTCCCTTCTTCCTGACCTCTTTACCCTAAAAATTTTAAAGAAAGAGACAACTGACATGCCAGACTCCTCACTCCAAATTAAAATTCAAAATATAAAACTTCAGGTTACAAAAACTTGTTAGAAAAAATCTCAATACACACCAGCAAACTCTTGTGATTCCTTTGCTTATAAAAGGTGCTTTCTTTTTTTCTTAAGTTTTGGTGAATTAGTAACAGAACAGCTCATTCATTCCCCTTACATTACAAAAGTGAGTAGTCGTTTGTATTGACCACTGATGACTTAGTGACAACACACTGTAAATAGGTAAACGTTTTGGGGGTATACAGCCATACAAACTCTTGAAATATGCCAACAGTAATAATTTCAACTTACTTTGATAAGGAAGGGAGAGACGCTGGCTTTGCAATCTGTATAAGTTTGTTCAGTCTCTGTCTTTCCTTTTTTGCAAACAAAGCATGAAATTGTCAATACAGTAGCTTCAAACATATAATCTGATGTATATATTATTACATTTTTAACAAATAAGCTGTTTATTACACTGTGATAAAACATGATGGGCCTTTGAGAACACGAGTGAAATGTAGAAAACACAAGCTGCAGGCGAGTGTTTCAATAGTCCTGCACTTCTAAAAATGTGATCTATTTAGCCTGTTGCAATTTGTGCAGAAAACAATATGTTGGTTCTACTTCTACGGAATTCAAACCCTCAAGCTGGCAATCCATTTCAATATTGTTCTAATCATGAGATCCATCAAATTAGCTTCGTAATCATTGAAAAAATTTTAAATCACAAAAGTAGCACCCATTTGGAACAACTATTACTTACACAGGAAGCCTACTGGACCTCACAGCTTTTCACGTTGCAGCCCCATGGTCTTGACAAAAGACATGAATTTAAATCCAAAAATTGCTTTTGCTATAACTCATGATTTGCTGAATTAGTTATTATTATCTATCCTAATTGTGATTTGCATTCTTTCTTTTGTGCCTGATTGCCATTTTCATAGTTTAAATACCCCATTATTTGTTTAGTAACTTTTAAAACAGTATGACATTAGTTTTTAGTCTAAATTGTAGTTGGATTTTATTCTATTATTACTGAAGATTTTACTGAGTTTTACATAACGGATGAATGTATGTATGGATGTATGTGTGTGTGTATGTATGTGTGTGTTAGAGCCCAAAATTTGATCAAAAACAAAGGAGGAGAATAGAAAATACATGTTCCTTCACCAACACATTACAATGAGGGGCACTACTGTAAAAAAAACAGCCTTTTTCCATGGAAATACAACATTAAGTGTCCAAAATATTGCAAAGATCTTTTAGTTTTGAACAATTTATGACATTACTCTGGTGTCTATGTTGTACGTTAAAATAAATTTTAGGTCAAAATGGTTCCAAACTGGTTTGATTTGTTTTTTTTTTTTCCTTTGCTTCAGATTATTGGAGGATTATGAGAAATAAATCTGAAATAAAGGGAAAAAACAAATCAAGCTAGTTTGGAGTCCTTTTGACCTGAAATTCATTTTAACCTACAACATCTGTGTGGTATAAGGGGCGAAGACAATGGAAAATGAAATTGATTTGTTCTGACAATTAAACCTAACAATGAGCACTGTGTTCAAAATACCAAATGACTCTTGCACCCTGACCTTACTGCTGTTAGTGAGTTAATCTTCAATAATCATGGTGACACTTAAATCTACTAGATACTTGTCACGGTCAGTTTGCAAATATCATACTTTACACAGTACAACTTTATACATGTTACAGTACGTACCTTTTTCAGCTCAAAAAGTTTTCTCCTTGTCTGTGATATGGCGGCCTTATCAAGGGTTGTACCAAGAGAGCTCATATAATCATCTAATGAGTCAGCTGCATCAGTATCTATGTCTTTATGATCTGAAAAGAAATGTAAGAAGGAAGACTTTCTCTTAAAAATGCCACAAAGTAAAAAACACTATTGTTATATATGCATTGTAAACTACTAAACATGAGGTTAAAATGGCTGGACATCAGTTTTAACAGATTGAGACACAATCAAGGTCCACAGTTCACAAAATAGAACTAGCTAATATCCAGCCATTTTAACAGGGCAAGCTTGCCAATGTTGAAAAACATTAAGATTTTTTAACTCTGAAGGAAGAGGACAATGGCCAATAAACAATCAAGTGCAAATCAGAATAACAAAAGCTTTATGGCCAATTAAGCAAAAGTTCAAAATGATATATGCATAAAACTGCAAGTCACAGTACTGCACATAACATCTGAAAAGGGTAAAAACAAACTCCTTATCATATTCCTTTCCTTTACCCTCAAATCACCGAGGAATTTTTTAGTTTCTCACAATAAAATAAAATATTAGGCTAGATTGCAGAATACCCGGCCCACTAATTTACATTCTGATGACAAACAATAGAGTCCATTGTTTTATGCCTCATTCTTCAAAAGCCTCCTACGCATGTAAATAATGGGCTGGGTATTCTGCAATCGCTCCTAACTTGCTATTCTCACATTTGGAGTTCTCCTGCAATTTGCTTTCATTCCTTTTGATTTCATCATCCAGTGCATCGAGCTTTGATGTCTTGAGTTGAAATAAAAAAAAACATTTTTTAAATAATACAATAACCATTTCAAACACTTTTCATTCATGGAGCAATTTTTTCATCTGTGCAATGTCACGCAAACTTAGCAAATCAACAGACTTATAATAATTATTCCTCTTTAAATCAGATATTTACTGTTAACCCTTTCACTCCCAAGAGGTCTCCATTTGATGAGTAAAAGCATCTGGCATTAGACAGAGTAAAATCTATAAAGTTACTCTTGGGAATGAAAGGGTTAAGTATGATGAACTAAAATCTCTATAAAGTTCTTATGCGATGGGTTTAGTAAACTAAGACTGACCAATGATTCAAATGTTTCAGCAGAGCGTTCATCTTTGCCAGAGCGCTTCATTCGAAGTAACCTCTTCTTTTCAACTAGGAATAAGACGAAAAAAATAATAATATGCATTTTAATCACCGATGTCGTACACATTCCTCCAAATATATTAACTGGGTCAACCTTGAAATACCTAATAATAATGTTCTAGATTCTCTGTGCCTACCTGTGTTAGCCTAACAATAGGGGATATACTGTACCAGTGAATTACGTGAAATAGACACTGATACTTCCTTTAAGGAAAATTAAGCTCCAAGTCTTGACCACTAACATTATTAAAACAGGCACTTAAAACTCAAATCATCAAAAACACATTTAATTCAAGACTTATTAGAGGGGTACCAAGATGGAATATCACTAACAAAATTAACAAATAACTTAAGATACAGCTCCATTTACTATCTTTCATTAGGCCTTTTTTTTTAATCACTTGGTTTACGGGACCGCTGACATTGAATTTCCCAATTTCAGAAAAAAATAAAATTGAAAATTTTGTATTATTTTTTCCCGCCGATCGTATACTTCAAATGTGCTTTTTTTATTTTCAAAAGCGGAGAAAATAAAACCTCATATTGTCATATTTTCAGAAATAAAACTATTCAAATGGCCAAGGTGTGTTTTATTTTCATTCATTTTCGTGAGATGTAATAGTCTACCAACACAACCTCGCACCCAGTGCCGAGTTACACTCAGGACTGTAATGTATTAGAGCACCAAACTGAGCCCTAGGTATGAGGTTTGTGTTACATTGGCTACGAAACATCTTATTTTTCCCTCCGATATAAAATTGTACACGTTGCCTGAAAAAAAAGGTTGAATACTCTGTTTTATTTTTATACCCCCCTCCGACATTAGTTTTTTCCAGAAATGTCCCGTAAACCAAGTCATTAAACAAAAAGGCCTTAGTAAAGATCCACTAGTACACTTAGTCTAACACAAATGCTGCAATTTGATTGGCTGAGCTACTGCATACTATGAATCATTATAGTTCACCTCCAATTTTTCTCCAATTCTTATTATAGACACTATCAGCTCTTATAGCTCACCACTAAATTTTCTCCGATTCTTATTGGTTTAAATTGATCACGTGACGCGATAGTATGCGTCCGCGGAGACACACTATCAGCGCATAGTGCCCTTCCGAGGAAAATACCCGGATGTATAGTGCCCGCCCGTGAAAATATGAATTTTCTGACAGTTATATCGTATTTTTTAGGCAATGTACGTTGCGAATTATTGAAATTTCAGGCTGTACGTATGGATAAATATTTGAATGATCTGCATTTAGTGGGTTTTGACTGTTTTTCAACTGGCGCGCGGAAGAAAATTTAGTGGTGAACAATAAAGACAATAGAGTGTTTATGTCTCCGAACTATCGGTCCCATAGTTGCCCCTTGGAAATTTGATGTTCTTAAAACTAGCATATTTGCCCTCGAAGCTTCGCTTCTTGGGCAAATATTTGTTTTAAGAACATCAAACTTCGCAGGGGCAACTATCTTGGTTGAAGGTTGTTTTCAAAATGGCAACACCTTTGTGCTTTAGTGAAGTTTCGCAGGAGGATTAAGTATTTCAGTATTTTTTTCACCAACACATGATTAATTTATTATGATTTTTACTAAAACAATTAGATTATTCACTCTCCATTTCTATGAGGTGATAGTTGATTAGACCTTCGGCCTTGTCAACTATCACTTCATAGATTTGTCACCTTTATCACTTACTTGATCTTGATGAACAGCATTAAATTTTAATAAACAAAGTTTGGACTTACCTGATCCAGTCCTATCAAGGAACGTGTCTTCATCACTATCATAGTAATCATTCTCTTCCCAATTTTTTTCCTTGTGTTTCTTGCTCTCTAAGATTCAATAGTAGAAAAACAATAACAGCAATATTCTTGTCTGGGGGTACAGTAAAATTAAACAGAATAAAGACAAGTTGATGCTTATTCAAACAGTTGCTTATACCATGTGTGGATTGTCTTAGGAGTCCAGCTGTATCAAGCATTCTGCATGCTTCTCTGGCACACTCCAGAACAGCTTCCCTCTTCTTTCCTGCTATAGCGGCTTCTGCATAAAGTGGCTCCCCACTGGGACCATCTATTGGAAGCCTAAAATGTACAAATGTGCAAAATCAGCAACAATGAAATTTTACAACTAGCTGTTAAAAGCCTCAATATGCAAGATTAGCAAAAAATATATAGTATATATAACTTTGCTATTAAACCTGTATTTGAAGTATATTGCTTTTTGAGGCATAGCTAACTGGCTACTGGTGTTTCGTTTCCAAATGCACGTCACAGTCTTACATTGTAGTGCCGATGTTGTAGTGATATTGTAAATTTTTAATTAATTTCAATTTTTGTCATTACTAATACCCGCCAAGATTAGCTGTTGCTATACGCGGGTTGTGTTAATTACCTGTATATATTTGTTAGAAATAATAATTAAAAGTGAAAAAGTGAAAAAGTGAAAAGTGCTACTTAATAAGGATTCAACCAAAAACACAAATCTGATGTCACTGAAGCTTCACATTTGCTTATAATATGAGGTTCATTCAAGCTATTCTAGGTAGTCACACAGGCAAAAGAATTAAATTTTCAGCTGCCAGACCATAAATATTAACTATTACTTGCGGTATTTCCAATTATTTTGAGTTCTTCTCATTGTAAGAATCTTGAAGGAAGAGGACTCCACTGATTCTTTTAATTGCCACAGCCTCACCCTCAACCAGTTGATTTATGGAACAGAAAAACTTTAACCCTTTCACTCCCAAGAGTGACTTTATAGATTTTACTCTGTCTAACGCCAGACGATTTTACTCGTCAAATGGAGACCCCTTGGGAGTGAAAGGGTTAAAATCCTTTCAAAACTTTTGCAGTGTAAAACAATGAATATTGCAGTAAATTACCAATTAAAATCCCAAACCAAGCTAACAACCCAAACATTTTTATGTGGCGGAAATGGCCATATGATGCTGTGTAACTTACTTTACTTTGCAAAGATACACTCTGGCATGGCCTGGACCCTTTTCTTCAACGTCATACTCCAACTCAAGACCTTCAAACATTATTAAAAGTACTGATAATCAGAAACCTATGAGACTAGAAACAAGTAACCACATTCACAGCTTGTCCAGATTCAAGTTCCATATTTGGAAACTGCTCACCCCAGTCTTTGAGATAGTTTGTACTGATTGGTTCATCTGGTTTGTCTTGCTTTCCAAATATGGTACTTGGTAGACTGAATGTGAACAAGCTGGGGATGAAGATGTTCAAAGGCAGTTACACGTTCAAGTCTTACATGTATGGGTTTCTGTAATAAGATAAACAAACAATTTAACATGTTCTTCTTTACACCATTAAATATTTACGTCCTAACCTTGAGTTTTATCAGTAGCAAGTGTCTTCACTGTGCACGTTGATTAGACATTTTTCTGCAGGCATTATACATAATGGCTACCAGGAGACTCCCTCTTTTAGCTTTGCAGTTTTATAATCTTGCAATCATACACATAGTAATGTTATCACCACGTGGTGCTGATTGGTTTTACATTAAATTCTTCACACTTAGAGGAGGGAATGTTTAAGACTCAATTATGTGAATAATTATAACTTCTACTTGCATCTCAAGAATGAAATGATTAAGGTTCACTTACCTTCCCTTTCAAAAAATCCCCTCAACGTTTTCTTAGGATCTTTAAACTGATGTTCCTCTGCATCATCATGCATTTGTCCAAAATCAGCTGGGTATGCAGGCTCTTCCTCAGCATCTTCACCTGATAACGAAAACAAGATGTGCCACACCTTGGAGTCGAATAACTCTCAGTTACCAGTATACATGTACATGTCTCCACTTCTCTTCCATGAAAGTGCAATGAACACAGTACAATGGAACCCTGTGGACTCTTTCACCCCCAAAGAGTTATTTGTTGGATAGTCTGTGAATGCAAACATTCTTCTCATACTTAATTCTTGGAGAGAGAGAATCGAACACCAGAAGAATGTCTGCATTCATAGGTTTTTTGCTGGATAGGAGCCAGAATGGTGATAACCCATCAAGGGAACCAAATTAAATTTTTCAGAAATTAAAAAAAAAAATGTTCCATTCAGGGGACAGCCCTGATTACTGCTGATTAGTGACTCCCTTCCCGTGTGGGGTAAGTAGGACAGCAGGTAGATGGACAACTGTATAGTGGGTTTTCTACAGAACAAGATGAAGGTATGGAGCTCCTTTAGGGTTACCAAAGTTCCATCCTAGAATCCCCACATCATGCTTCCAATGCTCTCCTTTTATTACACAGCAACAAACTCAGAGCTTATCCCCATGGGTATGAGCAGCTATCAGCCACTTATACCTTAGGGCATAAATATTTGACTTTTGAGGAAGGGGAGTCAGTTGGGTGACTTCACCAAAACAACACGTTTTTACAGGCAAAATTAATGTGAAAGTCTACAGATAATTCCTTTGGTGTATGCAGGGGTTTCAATAAGTTCTTAAGTAAGCGGCTGACCATATTAAAGTAGGCGGCTGTATAACAGGCGAGAAATTCTGTGACTCAAGAAACTCAAGGGACCAAAAAGAAATTTAATGTTAGAAAGTAGGCGGCGACGATTTGGGAAGTAGGTAGCGAAATTCGCCGGTTGCCGGCTTCTATTGAAACCCCTGTGTATGTGTGGTGGTTCAATTTTATCCTTGGTTTCAATTTTACTTTCCATAGTTTTTGGACATGCTAATGTGCTGTAGAGAGTTAAAACAAAGGAAAAAATAAATATGAACATAATACATAATTTATGTATAATACTTTCAGCTTTGAACAAGATTTCTTTCACTCAAAATCTGTTTCAAGAAACTCTTTCCTAAATTCACCCAACCGTCTACTATACCCACCGCCCTCCAATCCACTAACAGTAGCTCCCTCAAAATTCAAATCATCATCCTGTTAAGATGGAAGAAGAGATGAAATTACAGACCACTAACCATGTAATAAAAGGGCATTGACTGTAACCCCATCGCATTTATAATCTCCAATAAAATAATTAATAACATATCACAACAATATCCCTCACCCATTCCCCAGTCGATCCCTTTATCTTCATCTTCATGTCTTCCACCTTCTCTCTCTCTTTTCCATTCTTCATATTCCTCTTCTGACATAACACGTCCCACTTCACTGCTGCTTGAAACTGCTTCCTCTGTTGGCTGTGGCGACTCAGAATCATCTGGTTCTTCTGGTCCCTGTGTAACATGAGCAGATTCACAAATTGAAGAATGGTATCAGCATCATAAATATGCACGCTTCAGCTGAATTGTTTAGGGTAATAAGCGTGCAAACATTTCTTGTTTTCGAAACGTAACAGTATGGCTTGTGTACTGAAGTATGGACTGAAGTGATATGGAGATCTAGCCCAGCTCTCATTTTGTGCATAAAACTGGGAGCTCTTAGGACAAGAGTTTACTTTACAGTAGTATTTTAAACACGGTAGCCGGTCGTTTTGCCTACAGGATGATTCGCCTACAAGTCGATTCGCCTACACGTTCTGACAACAACAACAACAACAACAACAACTTTATTTAAATATATAACAAAAGATACACTGGGACTGGCCTGCAGTTAGCAAGGCTATTCGAGGCAGGCCAGGCTACATAATTTACATACAAACTAGACAAATACCAGAAAACAAAGAAATTGGATGTGATATAAGTATATATATTTGACATTAAATAAATACTATTCAACTTAAGTTCAAGGACAATTAAAGTGAAATTTTAAAAATAAAATGAAATGAAAATAACAGAAACGAGAATTACTTCTTCATTTTCACGATGATCGCATCCACATCAATATAATAAGAGTCTTCAGTTACAAGGATATCAAGTAGCATTTCTTCTAGTGATCTTTTAAAAGCTTTTTTCGGTCTTTCTTTAAGAATTTGAGGTATCCCATTCCAAATTTTGACCCCAACACGTGAAAAAGCATTTTGTTTGACATTGAGTCGAGATTCTTTAGTATAAAAATGTTCAGAAGTTGAGGCACGTGTGTTGTAAGTATGAACACTAGAAATTCGAGAAAAGAGTTTCAAAATATTATCCGGAGCAGTGTTTTTATTTATATCATACATAAGACTACAAACGGATTCATAATATAGAGACTGTAAAGGTAGAATTTTTGCATTTACAAAATAAGGTATTGCATGGTCGTTTGTTTCAGCAAAATATATTAAACGCAGTGCACGTTTTTGAAGGACAAGAATTTGGTCAAGGAAAGTTTTACACGCGTTGCCCCAAGAGATAAGACCATAACTTAGATAAGGTGTAATTAGTGACTGATAAATATTTAGGAGGGTGCAAGTGGGAACAATATGTCTTAATCTCGCAATTAGCCCAATTGTTTTACATATTTTGTTTGCAACAGAGTAAATATGGGTCTTCCAAGATAGATTTTCATCGATTAACAGTCCAAGATATTTAATAAAGTTTTTACGTTCAAGGGTAACGTTTTTATTGCTTTCATTGTCAAAAATATTAACCTGGGGATCGTAGTTGAGTTTTTTTTGGTACGGACGAAAAATTACATAGTTTGACTTTTTAATATTCAGAGAAAGTTTGTTTGAAGTCAGCCAGTTATACAAGTTATGTAATTCTGTATTTACTGTTAGTTCCAGTGTCTTTAAATCTTTATGAGCATGAAGAGACATTTCGCCTACACTGAAGTCGATTCGCCTACAACCCAATACCCTAGAAAAGTAAATTAGTATAGGAGAATTATCACTTTTAGTGACTACAGTTTTACTCGCCTCATAGAACAGAAGAATGAAGTTTACTTTAACTCAATGGTATATGTGTGTTATCGGATTAATTTTCTGCGAAGCGGACAAGAAAACAGCGTGCAGACTATGGCTCAGGTAAGGTATAAAGTGACTTTTTTTTTCCGTATTGTTATTGTCAAGATAGTCACAAGTAAAAGGGCACTGAAAGGCGTTGAAAAGGGCACTCAGGAAGCAGGACTATAGTGCTGTACCAGCCGATATTCTGGAAGGCCTAAAGTGTGACATTTGCTCGCGTCTTTTTCTTTCTAAATCCGGCCTGCTGAGCCATTTAAGAGCTCATGCGAGAAGAGCTGAAGTTTCAAACCTTTAAGAAGTGGCCACCCTTTGTCAAGAGGAGGCAATCATATTGTCACAAGTATAAACAATAGAAGACTAGTAAGTGCTAATCTACAAATTGTAAAAGACAGTTTTGAAGATAATTTATTAGCGGCTCAGGTAAGGTATTAAAGTGTGACTTTTTTTCCATTTTGTTATTAGCCTTCTATTGTTTATACTTGTGACTGTCTTGACAATGAGAGCTAATTAGTGCCCCGCATAAGGTAGGTGTGACTTTTTCTCTTTGTTTTTTGAACAGAATAAATCAGTTTATTTTAAAAAGATGTAAACAACATTAGCATTAACCAGGTCGCTCCAAGCTAAAATCTTTGAACTTTGGGATGATTTTTCTAATCAGAGAAAAAATGCAGACCAACTACTTAGGCAATGCGCTCATCTTAATGGACCATGCAAAGCATTCGCTCAGCGCAGGGAGTAGGGATTCGCAACAAGTTTAGAACTGTAACGGAACTAAAAGTTGTATTTTCTTAAGTGCAAAGATCAGCACACACACAAAGATCAGAATTTGCATTCAGATACGCGAACAAACTATGAGGCGAGTAAACCTGTAGTCGCTAAAAGTGATAATTCTTCTATACTAATTTAGTCTTCTAGGGTATTGGGTTGTAGGCGAATCGACTTCAGTGTAGACGAAACGTCTCAGAACGTGTAGGCGAATCGACTCAAGTGTAGGCGAATCGACTTGTAGGCGAATCATCCTGTAGGCGAAACGACCGACATCCCTAAACATTACACTATACCTGCAGAATAAACAATCTTGAGCTCCCGCCAAACTTAAGAACATAACCAACGCGTAACCGGTAATAACGTCTAGCGTCCAATGGAGACTTGTTAACAAATGTTCCATGGGTACTATCCAAATCGTATAGATAAAATCCTTTCTCACTTTTGGAAGTTTCACTGGCTTTGTACTGAATCACGGCGTGATACCTAGAGACAGATGGATGCTCCAAACAAACATCACAATTAGGAAGTCTTCCAACAACATGAAGAGGTTTACCAGTTATGTCGATCGTGGATATGATGCAGCCATTCTTAAGCACTTCGAGGCTGTACAGATCGTCAGGGATTCCACTCCACGAAGGAACTTTGTAAGGCAATTCAGGTACCTCCTTTTTATCCTGCGAAGAAGCCGAAAGTTCACATTTCTCCTTCGATTTAGGCTTGTCTTTAGTTTCCCTGTTGGGTAATTTTGACTTCTGAGCAGGTCTTGAGGGTAAAAATGGTGGCGGCATATCTTTGTTTTCACTGTTATCATTGCCACTTTCCGAAGAAGTTGAGTCAGCTTCCGCCATCTTGGAAACTAAACCTAAGGGCTTCATGTAATATTTCATGTACGATACAAACCCGCTGGTGACCAGTTTTTCGCGAGTTATGAATACTTCTGGGGCCAACCTCGTTCCCAGGGTCGGAGAGAGGCCGATTGCGCTAACTTAGGGTTAAATTTTAACCCGGGTTTCAGGGCATACCATCATCAAATTGCATTCAAAAAGAATGATACTGAATGTGCTTTTTAATCTCTCATACCTGCATTGAAATTTTGCACTAAACCTGGGTTACCTTAACCCAGGTTAAACATTTTATACAGTACCAGTAAAGAAAATAAGTTTGAGCATTTTTCAATCAAATTTCAAAAGTAATACCATACAATTACCTTGGTTTTGCATAGCTGTGATTGGCTTAAGACTCTTATGCCACTTTCTGAACCAATTAGAATTTACAATAAAATCAATCGTGACTGGCCCATATGCTTTTCCCATAGCACTGTCTACATGTGACCAATTTGAGTGCTGATTGGCCAATTTGCGTTTTTTGTCTGTTTTGATTGGCTGGTGCAATGAAGTTGGTTCTTGACTTCATAACAGTCATTGAACTCTACTCATCAGAAGCAAACTGAGAAGCCTGCAGGGCAGCACAAAACTAGCGAGGTCAGGTGGGTAGGAGAATTGCGCATTGAAGACAATAATTAGATTGGTGTTTACAGTGCAACTACTCAGATCAAGACCGCCCCCAAAAAATTTTCATACAAATTTTAATTTCTGATGCTGAACAACAGATTTGTGGCGAGTTTCTACTGACAAGAATGTCTCTTTTCAATCTAAATATGTTTTGAACAGTTATACAGCAAATTATACCCCCTTTTTGGCAAAATATAAAACACTTGTAGAGACTCTATTGTTCAGATACTCAATCATGATTGGGTAATTTGTATGAAATTTGTTTGGGGGGCCTTGATTTGAGTAGTCACATTGTACAACAAGGTTTATTACTGATTTATAATATAGTTACGTTCTTACGCTCGCTCTGATTGGTCAAAAACCTATGTTTTATCAGAGTATAAAACATAGAAAAAGCGTATTTTATTGTTTTTCGCCATATTACCTCTACTCAACAATTCTGTAAGAGACTGCAAAAAACATTTTCTTTGAAGAAATTCATGATGGAGTTCTCTGCGAAGCAGCAGAAAGTTTTGAAGCTGAGAATAAGAAGACAAATAAAGAAGAAGAAGCGAAAACAGTCGAGAAGTTGGTGTTAAATGGCGTCGGTTTAGCGATTTGTGTGCTTTTTTGTTTCTACTCGCGGCATGTAAAATCTATATCATAAAGCAAATAAAGAAGCCTAAGCCATGTATTACACTGTGATTAAAACACTCCAGGCATTTGAGAACACTCGAGAAATGTAGAAAACACTCGCCTGCGGCTCGTGTTTTCTACATTTCACTCGTGTTCTCAAATGCCCGTCGTGTCTTATCACAGTGTAATACACGGCTTAGGCTTCTTTATTTGTTAACTAAAAAATAGAAGCATCTACTTTACAAACAGAGTATGTTCTATATACATTAACACAGTGTCATTTTTAGTGTACAGTGACAGTGATTAATAAGAAAATGTAATGTTGATAGACTGTTACTTATTCAGAAGCGCCAGGCACCAAAATTCTAATGAAACATTGGCTTTTGCTTTTTGTTTACTTTCCCTGACAGAACAAAATTTACACTACATATCAAATTAGAAAATTTTCTTTGCTCATCTGATATTATACATACGATGTTCTGATTGAACAATGATTCATTGTTTAAAACATACCACTAGAACACAGTGCCTTGAGTAAAAATGTTTTTCCAATGAAACTTCCACACTATAAATTTAAGGACCTCTACCTCAAGATCACTTTCCTCTAAAAATTTAAAATAAACATACAAGGGCAAACTGGAAAAAAACTTAAGATTTAACAATGCTTTTCGCATAAAATAACGCAAAAGCTGCAAATCATCAGATAATGGTGGTGAGCCAAGTCATTTTGAATGCTATTGCCTTGGGTAGTCAATCAACAAAAATTCCTATATTAACCCTTTCACTCCCAGACAAGATAAATATACACTTTACAACTTGTCCAACAGATGTTGAAAATTGGGCAAGTGATCCACCCGAAGTTAACGAGTTGATTTAAATCCAAATTCTCTAAACTGGTAAATGAAGATGTACATGGTATTCATTCCAGGGAATTGCTACTAAGATCCTTGGAGTGAAAGGGTTAAGAGTCTTATCTACAAAACAGTTAATTCAATGCCAGTAAGTGTTTTCAGTAGCATCAAATCTCTGCGGAGGATTAGACTTTCGTTTCGGTAATCCCCACCAAAACCCCAGTGGCAGCTCGTTTTCATTTTTCTGATGTTCTGTTGACATAAGCAGTTCAGATGATAATGACTGTTCATTTGTTCTGTTTTCTTTTGCAAATAAAACAGCGTCAGTTTCACACTCTTGCATTGCATTATGGTATTGTACAGCCTGTTGCAGATGGTTGGCCTTGCTGTAAAGTTCTGGGAAAGACTGAAAGGAAACAACACACAAATGAAAACCTGTACAAATGACGGATCATGTTCACAAAACAAAACCAAAGTAGGGATTTGTTCTCATGATAGGATGAATGCAGGGTTGCAGTGATGATCCCACAGCTCTCAAAAATGGACACTGTTTACAGGATAGCGACAAGACTGCCAAGCAGTAGCCATAACCATTACGTGGCCAACAAAGCAGTATTTTGATAGGGCTGCATATTGTCAGAGTAGTGTTGAACCTTGATTATCCAGACATTTCAACTATTAGGACTTGTTTCTCTGCTCCCATTTTTGTCATAAATACTATAATACTATGTGGAGTTCAAGCCCTGGTGGTAGCACTGTGTTGTTTCCTTAGACAAGAAACTTAACTCCACACTGTCTCTCTCCAGCCAGGTGTATAAATGGGTACTAGCGATATAATGCTGGGGGTAACCCTGCGATGGACTAGCATCCCATCCAGGGGGAGTAATAATACTCCCAGGTGCTTCATTCTACAGAAACCGGGATAAGCTCCGGCCGTGTGGGCCTTTAGCATTATATTGAATGACTGAAAGATCCTGCCAGTTATGTAAGCATCATAGTCAGTTGCCAGGATATGACCTGAAAAAAATTCAGGCTTGAAAGGGATTCAAACCCATGACCTCGCAATACCATTGCAGTGCTCTAACCAACTGAGCTATCATGCCAACTGGGAGCTGGTCATGTGGCATTGGTAAGCAAAAACCTTCCTAAGCACTTTTGAGTCGGACAATCACAAAACCTTTGAAGCATCTTGACTGGTTGGTTAGACGAGTTTTCAAATTATCATGGCATAACACCTCTATATTCGAGTATGATCTATCCACTAATACAGTCCACTCCCTTTATCTCTGTTGTTTCAATTTCTGTCACATTAATATTCACATTTTCAATTATCCAGACTCTTGCAGACATTTTGCACAAGGCACAACGAGTCCAGATAATCAAGGTTCAACTGTGCTTGAATATATCAGATTAATGCCAAGGTAAAATAATTATTGTTTGTTAGTATCATTACCGAATTCAGAAAGACAATAGAACTGCAAAGCGAAGTCACCATAGATGGAAAACTCCTTTCCATGTGACCCCTCCATTGAGAAATGTTAATCATTTTGTTAGGATATAATTATACAGACATAGTAACAAGTACATTACCTTTGATACCTGGGCAATCTCAGAAGATGTTGTCTGCAACATCTGAATACATTCACTGAGATCTGTTAATCACATAAAACAAATTAAAGCAGGAAATAGAGTTTGAGTCAACACACTATGGTTTACTAAGGATTGAAATAAGAAATCAAGGCTGTAACTAAAAACCTCAAACCCACTAATAGGTGAACTGATACATCAGGTTTGCATGCATTTCATCTTTAGTTTCTTATTTTTTTAATATTTTATATTTACGTTCAACCAAAAATAAATGAAACTAATCCCAATTATTGAAGATCTGAAACAAAACTACATCTATCCTATCTGACTGTTCATCATAACAAGCTAAATTTTTGCATAGTCAGGCATTAAATAAGAAACTTGTCAGAGCAAAGATCCTGTGCACAAGAAAACACCTAATGCATTTTTTCTACAACATGGAATGCCAAAATGAAAAAGCAGAGCACTGATTCCTGTATTGTTCTTAATTTTCAAATCAAAACCATTGCATTTGTCAGTTTTGCTTTTAGATCTCAATAAATATAAACTTAAATTCAACAATATCATATTACTCTCTCACCTGGATAAGAATCTCTTGAGCCACTCAGAGATGAATCACCCTTTGTTGAAGGCTCATATTTTTCCTTAAAACAAAAAATAACAGTAAAAGTCATTTTAATGAAATGATCAAGCAGTTAGGTTATACCATTATTAAAGAAAAATAACCCAATAACTTGATACTGAAGTTTTGCTGTGAATGCTTACCAAAATTTTTTTTTGACACTGTAAAACTTTGTTGACTTCCTCCACGATACAGGGCGGATACTTTTTCCGCTTACTTGTTGTGTTTCTGATCAAATCTTCTAATTGTGAACATACTTCAAAAACTTCTGCTAGTTTCTCTTTGTTTAAAGGTTCCATCTCTGAAATCACCAACACAAACAAAAAGTTCCAGTTTTATCTCTTTGCAGAGTACCTCTTGGTAAATACATAATGATGCACACTTAGATTTAAATTTTGACAAAATAATAATAATAATAATAATAATAATAATAATAACAACAGCATTTATTAATTAAAAATTCAGAAAATCTGATGCGGTCGTATATGTTGTAGTCCAATTTTATACTTGGTTCAAAATTTTTATTTTCCTTTGTTTCAAACTCATTATCATACATTATTATATCAGAAACAAAAGGAAAATAAAACTTGAACCAAGGAAAAAATTGAACTACAAGATATGCATAACAATAAAATTAATTAAAACTTCCTAACTAATCACAATAAGACTAATATAAGAATTCTACATATGTACAACAATAAGAAATTCTACACAATACATCACTATACTACATGTGACTTAAAAATACACTTGAGCGACTTTTTAAAGTGTCAATGTCATGAATTGATCTCTTTGGTTTTCTAAGGCATTCCACCTAATAATTGACTTGTAAGAGTATGATTTCCTAACCATATCGACATTAGGCCTGGGTAACTTAAAGGTCATTTTCCTCCTGAGGTCATACTTACCCACTTTTCAAAAGAAAAAATTCATAAGACATAGTAAAAGATGATAATATGCCTGATGTGCTAAAATTAATAATCATTTCTCCTACATAACCTCTAAGGTATTCCATTTTGCTGTGGCAAGAACCTCCTTACCTGGTGTACACCAATCTAAACATAATTTTTGCAGCTCTGACATGTATAGATTCCAGGTTTGAGAAAAGTACTTGACCACAAAAACCCCAAACTCTGTGCTCAAAATTTTAAAAAAATCCAGGTTGTCCCGATTTCAAAAGCTGGAGAACCAAACCCCTGAATTTGGTTGCCCTGATACATTCTTGGTTACTCATCAATGGTTTTCACGGAAATCTGGGGTTAAGTTGTGGCATATCGAAAATGGTGTCTTTTGATCTTATACTGCTACCGGACATGAAACTTTGGGTTTGTCTCTTAAATTTTCATACCTGGCAATATTATTTTTGCAAAATTTATCAATCTCCAAAACACAGGAAAATGCTCAGCTGAGGCAAATTAATCATTATTAATTTCACATTATCGGACATTGACAATATAAACTGTCACGTAAGTCTTCTGCTGCTTATAATTAATTTATTTTCTCTGTTTGGCTGGGTTGCCATTGGTTATTCCCCAGGCAACCAGCGTCTTCATTTTACCAAAAAATGGGTTGCACAAAAAACTTTTTGGTCATTTCGGACGATCAAAAAGTTTACTAACATACAATACATAACAGAGGACAAAATAATCCCAAAATAGAAATCAACTCTCACCAATACATGATGATGCCATTTTAAGAGAACAGGTAAGGTGCTATAGGTGATTACATGAACAATGATCCAGCTTATTATCAAGATATAGATCATCCTTTGTAGTTTTCATATAATATTATATATTTCATTCAGCACAAGGTGGGAGACTGTATTAGAAAAATAACGGAATGATTTCCGCACAGGTAACTACTTCATTATGAATGCTGTAGCCATACTGTTTCATTCTGCAATAACAAGAAATGTTTACATGTGCATTACCCTAAACAATTTATCTGCTGCATGCATAATGACGTAGAGACCTGTGCAGAAATCTTGCCAAAAAGGAATGATTTCCGCACAGGTCCCTACTTCATTATGCATGCTGTAGCAGTACAAGAAGTGTTTGCACGCGCACTTCCCAAGACAATTCAACTAAAGCATGCATAATGCATAATGTGCGGAAATCATTCCCCCTCCCCACCCTACCAAAGCTTGTCCACAGCTTGCGTTCGACTAGATTTCCATATCGCTTCATACTTTATTATGCAAGCTACAGCCGTACTATTTCGTTCTTTGACAACAAGAAATAACTTATTTGCACAATTCAGCTACAGCATGCAAGTGAAGTATGGGATGATACAGGAATCTAGGCCCGATTCTCCGTGGCCTATTACATTTTCGCTGCAGCTGAATAGCACGGTAATCACAACAACTTGATTCCAGCAAAATGTGTCAAAGCAATGTTTAAGACTGCTCCTGATCACCTTGACAATAATCAATGTGCAAATAATTCAGGATTTAAAGGCAAACGTTCTCTTTATATTACAATCAACAATCTCGTTCGAAAAGTTCTTATGGTCAACTTGCCTTCATCGTGGCTCGTACTATTCGATGATTCCGAATAGCTTACACTATCCCAGTCCTGCCCGCCTACGGACACGTTACATTTTGTAGTTTGCTCTACTGCATCCACATAAAGCTAAATTAAAAAAAAAAACAGATTTCCCTAAACAAAACGTTTAACAAGCACAAGTTATTCGATCTGTACGGAATTTGCTGAAAGTAAACTGAACGCCAATACGCTGGGATCCCAACTTACCTCAAGAAGCTTCTTTTTAAATTCTTCTTTCTTTTCCAATGGCCAAGGTTTCTTTTCTACAATTTGGTGAACCTCGTTCTTCAATTTATCGTGCATTCCACAAATTGCTCGCTTACTCGCAATAACAACCTTTCCATCGTCCGCCATCTTGCATTTTTCGCGCTCTTTAAAGTACGCAGGCGCAACATTTAAAAGCCCGCAGTGTCACATGGGATAGAGTCAACATGGCGGTGAGTTGTTTTGTCGATTTCTCCAACGATGGTGACATTTTGTTCCAAATTTCTAGATTTTTTTTATATCCTGTAGGCTTTGGGACAGTGTGCCTATGAAATCTTTGATGGAAGGACAGAGTAAGTGCATTAAATTACTTGGGCCCTGAACAGAATGCACCACTGCATTTTTTCCGTTGGCTAGATCGAAATATCACAAATTTTCGCTTGCTGATCTAGTGCGGACACGCTAGATGCTTACTGAGCTGGTTAGCAAGAATGTTTGGGGCTATTAATACCTAACTCTCCCAAGCTAAACTACTGCACATAGTTACACTCCCCAACATTAAACCGGTCTGGACGGTTTATGGAAGTTTAAGTTGTCCAACTTCAACTTCAGCTTTATTAAACACTCTTAATTTACATTTTACATGAATCCTTACCCGCAAAATAGCCTAGCTAATCGGGGCGGGAAGGAAAAGTAAAAAAGATAACGACAATTATAACAACAACAGGGTTGAAACATAACAATAAGGAAAGCTGATACACGAACATCAGCATATTGAATTTAAAAACAAACAGTAAGTACGATTATATTTGAAAGTAGGTAACTAAAACAAATGTCAATATTTACTAACTATTTTAACTAAAGTTTGCACGCCAACATAATTATCCTCCTGTATTAAAATATCCATTAGCCGACTCTGTAGGAAATTCTTAAATTTATATTTAGGTAGAGCACGATGACTATCGGCAATGCCATTCCATATCTTTGCACCAATACTTAAGAAAGAATTTTTCTTATGGTCTGTTCTCGAATGTTCAATGTAGAAATTGCCAGCCGTAGAAAATCGTGTATAATGATGATGTATTTTCGACGAATAAGTAAATATTTTGGAAATGTCCTGCCCTTCCTCGACACTTTGAGGTTATTTGCAATGTTTTTGTGTTATGGCAGGAAAAAAAAAATAAAAACTGTTGATTTTATTTCTAACTGGGGAAGTTTCATATTTATAGTACAAACTGCAACATATGTATACAGTCACACTAGTTGTGATTTGATATTGTATTTTCATTGTTTGTTTGTTTGTGTTATCCTTCAGGCGAAGGTGAAGTAAAAAATATCAGAAGATCAATTTCATCCAATCCAGTCAGAGTGCCATCAAAATGTAACCATGTTCACGCATAAGTAGCAAATCATAAAATTCATTAGGATTTCACTCCATCCTGTTATTTAAGATAACAATACAATTTTTTTTTCATAGGGTTGATGGTATAGATGTGGAGGAGAAAGTCAAGGGATATAACTTGCGTGGAAAGAACTACACAATTTCCCAAGATGGACTGTGTCCTCGCTGTGGCAATTCAAATAAACTCTATGTTATTTTGGACAAGTAAGTTTCTTATGTGGTTCAATGTATTCCCCGGGGGGAGGTACTCCACTATAAAAGTGACAGGGTACTTGTCGTACCTTTTAGGGGTTTAAAGTTGACCAAGATAATTTTTTGCTATGAATTGTAATGATATTTAGCAACAATCATCCCAAGGTGCAGGTTGGGTGCCCCAGGAGGCTGTGGACCTGAATGACTGCCCAAACCCACGCCGTAAGAAGACCGCCCAGCAGGCAGACACTGCCTGCTGACCCAGCTACGAGCCTCCCACACCCTGCACCACACACTGACTCAGACTCAGTGGAAAAAGAAAAGAAAATAACCAAGAAAAAATAAATAGATAACTAGGAAATGATAATAGAACTGAAACAATAATGAAAAACAACTATGACAAAGGCTAAGGGCAATTGGGAGGGAGGAGAACTATAAGAGCAGTTCACAACGAATAAGAATCACATCACGCTAAAAGCACATGATGCATAAGATGAGCCAAGGCAACAGGTGAAGACGGCTAGCCGTCTTCCTGAACAACTGCCACAGGGCTCCACTGACCACAAAGGTTACATGCCAAGATGGCTACCTGCTGCACACCAGAAATGACACCATGTTGCTTTCTTGTGAGTTGTCTTTAAATCAAACACCCCACCCCATATGTGAGGACCACTGACAAAACACCAGATGCCACAGACACCAACTGAGGATAGGCTCACCAGTAAACATGCTAATGGCTTCAAATGCTAACCACTTCAAACACACACCACTACAACACTAACTGTTTAAAACGCTAACTGCTAAAAACGCTAACCGCTACAAACGCTGACAACTGACATGCCGACTGCTGATACCCTTAACACTCTATAGGATGAAACCACTAAGGAAAAACGCACTCAGGGGTTTCAATAGAAGCCGGCAACCGGCGAATTTCGCCACCTACTTCCCAAATCGTCGCCGCCTACTTTCTAACATTAAATTTCTTTTTGGTCCCTTGAGTTTCTTGAGTCACAGAATTTCTCACCTGTTACAGCCGCCTACTTTAATAATTATGGTCAGCCGCCTACTTCAGAACTTATTGAAACCCCTGACACTGCATTGCTCCTTGTAGTTAACCGGCTTAAATTACATTTAAGCCTATCAACATAGTTATGATGCAGAAATTTGTGTCGCACACTTTTTCATGTAGACATGGTTAAAGGTGCTTAGTATGTATGACATGACATGCATGATACTTGAGATCACATGTATGACAGTCAATTCTGGTGATGACTTCTGCTCAGATTGATGAAATGCCAGTCAGCATCGTAAACAACATTTCTGCACAAACAACTGTTATATTACATGAATGGTCAGAATAAACTTGAACAAATTATAAGTAACCTCACCCTGGGGGTGTTCACAGTGAAGACTCATTGTATCCTTATTTCTTAATAATTAATAATTAATTACGTAGGTAATTACTTCCCTAGAATGAAGAACACTTCTATTTTTTTTTTTTTTTTTTTTTGCAATCATATGAGGCCCGTAAAGGTCTAACCATAGGCAGATGTATCGTAGTAATGAATCCAGTTTCTCCTTTTTTCAGACACTGATAGACATATTGTACATTGTGCATGTAGGACTTTTTGTTTAGCTATTGGTGAATCCAGCTTCTCCTATTTTCAGACACTGATAGACATATTGTACATCGTGCCTGGAGGACTTTTTGTTTAGCTATTGGCAGGATTTTTGAAGTATGTGTCATTTTCTCCTTGCCAGATTGTTTCCCATGGGAGACATGCCAGAGATCCTCCATAGCCTTATTGCCAAAGGAAGAGCTATTCTTTGGTCAAGTCAAGAAAAGGAAGGCTTTAAAGTACTGTATGAATTCCTAATAGTATTTCAATAGTTATTGTGTGAGTATATGAAAGGGTGCCTGGAATAAACCCCAAGTGACCAATGATCAAATTGTCAATTCTCCTTCCAATTCACCCAGTATTTTTTTTTGTTTTTATTTTTTTTTTATTTAATTCAATCAAAAGGTTTACATACATACATTACAGAAAATTACACAAATACATAACTACAACAAAAAAATACATTTCTACATCGCACAAGTGTGAGCCAAATTGTTTACACGTAAATTTTCATCTACTAATTACTAATTTAACCAACAAGTGTAAATATATTTGGAAGTTCTTTAGATTACATTTTCCATTTTTCCATTAATTTATCTAGGTTCTTATTTTTAGTGCATATGTACTTTTCAGTTTCGTACTTTAAGTTAACTTTAAATTTGAAACCTTGAATATTTGGCAGTTCTTTGTTTCCTCTACACCCCCATAAATATATTTTCCCTATAAGTAACAAATAATTAAGTAAGAGGCATTTTGGTGTTAGAACACCAATAAGAATATCTTTTAAATTGAGATGAACTTGTTGTTTTGTCAAGGACAAATAATGCAATTCAAATTCTTTCCAGAAAGACCTTGAGGTGGACAGTCATAAAAAAAGATGTTGCATTGTTTCTGAGTCGTGTTTGCAGAAAGAACAGAGATTGTCTGCAATGAAACCAATTTTACACAATTTTGAATTTGTGTAAAGTATAGAATTTAATACCTTAAATTGAAAAGCCTTAACGTATGGTTCAAAAGCAACAGAATGGGGAAGAAGAAAAGCTTTTTTCAATTCTTCATCGGATAAGTTAAATTCGCACTTCAGTTTTTGCGCGTAATTGGGAAGGCATGCTTTTTTAAGGACTAACAGCGAATAATAGTCTTTTGCTTTCTTTTTGGTAACATCGAAAAGCCCATTGTCAATTTTGAAGGACGGACTGACGTCACTGTGAACTGGACCTAGATTTCGCAAATTGAAAGGAACGGAATGGCGCAAACCAGTCCATTCTAGAAAATTCGTCCTTTCTATGTTTTTTGCAATTAACTCATAAGAATCGATGTTATTAAGATCAAAACGAAGGTCGCTTACAGTCTGAATACCATAGTTATGATATCTTTTATAGAATACTGGTTTGTTATTGATTCTAATTTCCTGATTATTCCAGATGAAATAATGCCAATTGTTATCAGCTGCATTGTCTTCACGAAATTCACACCACCATTTCAATAATTCTGTGTAAAACAGAGAAGTAATATTAAGATCTTTAACATTGTAGTTACAATTAAAGAGCATCAGACCACCTGAGTCTTTTAGGATATATTCTAAATATTTTTTCCATGCGCCTGCATTGTCACAAAAAATTCTCTTCAGCCAAGAGAGGCGAAGAGATTTAATCATACTTTCAATATCGATCATTTTAATACCGCCGCCTTCAAAATTGTTTATTGCAGAAGCTCTGGTTACTTTATCTTTGCCCTTCCATAAAAAATTATACACCAAATGGGTCAGTTCATCTATTATATGCTTAGGGGTAGGCATCAGAGAGGATACGTATACAACCTTTGGTAGAAGCAGAGTTTTAATAATGGCAACCTTTCCGTAAAGTGATAGTCCCCTTGAAGACCAGATGTTGATTAATGTTTTTATATTGTCAATTTTTTCTAAGAAGTTCTTTGAATAGAGCAGTTTTTTATCATAAGAAAAAGAGACTCCGAGGGCTTTTATTGGTTCTTGAGGCCATTTGATTCCAAGGGGCTTCATCTCACTGCCTTTTAACGACCCTATCCACATTCCCTCTGTTTTCGAACTGTTCACCTTTAAACCTGATACCTTTTTAAATTTGTCTAGCAACTGAAAAAGTTTATGTGCCGAATCTAGATCAGAGAGAACAGCAGTTGTATCATCGGCTTATTGTAGAAGTTTAGTTTCTTGTCGTTCAATAGCGATTCCTTTTATTTCTGTATTTTCCCGTACAGCAATTGCTAATATCTCTACAGCTAAAAGAAAAAGATATGGAGATAACGGGTCCCCTTGCCTGACTCCACGTGTAAGGTGAAAGTAATCTGAAGTCAAACCGTTATTTATCACACAACTTTGAATGTTTTTGTAAAAGGTCTTTATCCAGCGCTTAAATTCAGGCCCAAAATTGAAGGCGTTTAAACAACTGAACAAAAAGTTCCACTCTAAAGTGTCGAATGCTTTTTGGAAGTCAATAAATATTAGCAGGCCAGGTATATTTTCATTTTCTGTGTATTCCATGGTATCAAAAATTGATCTGACTGTCTCACCAATGTAGTGATCCTTAACGTAGCCAGTTTGATTGCAGTGAATGATGTGAGGCAAAACATTTTTAATTCTGGTGGCCATTACTTTCGAAATTATTTTTGCATCTATATTAACAAGGGAGATAGGTCTCCAGTTTTCTATAAGCGTACGATCTTTCCCTTTTTTTTTCAATTAGTGTAATGACAGCTTGCCTTTGAGAGGTGGACATTTCTTCCATTTCAAAGGACTCATTAACGCAATTGATGAATGGTTCGCAAATAAGATTCCAGCAAGTTTTATAAAATTCAGTTGGGATTCCATCATTCCAACTTTGAAGGGATAATGATAATGAATTTATATAGCACACTTTTTCATATGCATATGTTCAAAGGCGCTTTACACTTCTATTGGGTGAGATCGGACGTCAGCATGTAAAGGCGCCTCTGGCTGCCGCTATCAGTCCATGTGTGATCTCACCCACACACCCAACCCATGCATGAAATGACAGATGAAACCAGACGTAGAGATAGACCACCACACCAGGAACTACGTCCCCTACTCTTTTCGAACAGTGTGTGGGTTCTTTAACATCCCACAGATTATTAGCAACAAGTGTTGTGAGACAGGTCCTACTACTACACAATTAGATTATGAGCTGCGCCCTTGTCAATTATCACGCATAGAAATCAAGAGCGAATAATCTAATTGTTTAGTATAAATCCGCCATTACGCTACTCACTATCTATCACAGAATAGATAGTGGGTAGCATAGCCAATCAGAGCACAGCATTTGTGATAGAACGCTAGTAGATTTATACTAATATAGCATAGCTATAGCATAGCATATAGATGTTGTTTTTATATTGTAATGACTCAGTTTTTGCCAAAGAATGATACATTTTTCATATCAATCATGGAAGCTTGAGAGACATGTCTATGGAATTCAGAGGAATGAATGGATCAAGTTGTTAGGATATTGCCTAGTTCTTTTCTGCAGACGTATTGACTAACAAAATGGCTGAATGCCCTGATACTGCTAGAAAATGAAGGCAGATATCAAGCTTGACTCAATAAGTGATTTGTTACATGTATATGGTATAGGTTAAAATCAATTTCAGGTCAAAATGGTTCCAAACAAATTGATTTGTTTTTTCCATTGTTTCAGATGAATTTCCATAATCCTCCAATAATCTGAAACAAAGGAAAAAACAAATCAAATTAGTTTGGAACAATTTTGACCTGAAATTCATTTTAGTCTACAGCATATGCACCATGTACATCAAAAATCCTAAAATGGTTTTTAGAAGAAGAGTTGGTAAAATCCCAAGAAGGGTAGATAGGACCATCTTGCTCACTCAACTAGCCAATCGCAACACAGGATTCACTTTATCTCACCCATTTGCTGAGCCAGACATAGAATAAAATAACTAATAATAATTGACTTTAAAGGTCAAAATGTATAATTGAACATTGCATGTGTGCATATACTGGACTAGATCTGAGATGCATTTGCTTTACTTTGGATGTAAACAACCATTATGGAACCTTAGAGTCTTATTTTATAATCATTTCTTTAATTTTCAGTTTTATTCACAACTAACCAACACTGTTAGCCAATGGTATGAATTGAAATTTATTTTGACTCATTGTAAATTTCAAGGAATTATTTTATTCTCGTAGGACCCACCCACTTTCATGTGCCGAGGATTTTGCCCTCCTGATCCACTTGGTGCTGGATTCAATGTTGACTGGGACAGAGTTGCATTAGAGGAGATTCTGGAATCATTGGATAAACCTATGGTATGGTCATTAATAGTGGTGGTATTTTAGATAATTTTCCCTGGAATGCCCTTTGGTCATACAATTCATTATTTTTTCTGGAGCCATTTCCTTCCAGTTGATATTATTCCGCTTGAAATCCGTATTAACCTATGCTGCCTTGTTTATAACATGATGGCATGTTTCTGACGGAAATCAAAACTTGATGAACTGAATTTAAAAACATCGAAAAGATGAAGATGTTTCTTCTTACATGAGTGAAATCAGACAGCAGACACACAGACAGACAGTATTGCTGTATGTCAGTGACTTCCCTGTAGGTTTACTCTTTGTCAAGTTCCTTACAAATTGCAGTCAATCAGTCTTGGAACAATTATGACAAGTTGTAGGGACTCCAGGAGATAGGAGCTTGAATGAGTATGGTCGTTTTGGATAGATCAAACTTGATACATTTCTATCATTCATTCCACCATTTCACCCCGAGAAGGCAGCAACACTTCCCTCCAGCCAACGAGAAAGCAGCAAACAAGGTGGGTATTTTTTTCGTTGTTTCTTTGTTGTTGTTTTTTTATTTTTTTTGCCTTATGGTTTTTGTGACAGTATCACCAGACTGTCCCGGTACACCAGCCATTTCCTTTCCTATCAATCTGATTTGTTTGAAATCTTTTATACCCATTGTCTAGATGAACAACCAGATACTTTGTTACTAACAGTATTACATACTAATGGAAACATATTTTCACATTTTTCTTTTAAAATAATGACATGATGAAGGTCTCACAGAAGGCACCTTGCCTAGCAAATCGTGGGTTGTTTTGGATGAGTGTGAAGATGAGCAAAGTGACATTGAAAAAAATATCTCTGAAACATCTTTGAACCAAAGTAAGTGTGGCTGATACTTACATGTATTTTGTGTTATGCTTGTTTTCCTGTGAAGGTCATTTGTTGTCTTTGTTAGCTCAGCTTGTGTATGGCAGACTATTCTAAATACATTGTAAGGACTCAGTTGGATAAGGTAATGGTGCAACATTAAGTTTTGTTAGTTAAAAAGGATAGTAACTTCTTACTTTTCTGGTACCGTGTGTGTAGGTTCATCTGATCAGGAAATTCATGAAGAGACTGAGAGAGATGATAAGAATGACAATGATGATGACAATGAGGACGATGATGATGAACTTGATGAGGAAGAACTCATCAAACAAATGCTTGCCAAAGAGCAGCAAAAGCTTGAGCAACAACATGATGATAATGTGGAGCAAGGTGATTCATCAAAATCCTCTGATTTGGAGGATTCTGTTACACAGATTTCTTTGTCATCATCCAGCACCACAAGTACAACCACAAATACAGCTGCATCTGACTTGGCAACCTCTAGCTCTACTACCTCACAGTATCCTATCTCTACAAATGGGCAGTGCCCTTACTGCCAGTCAGCCAATGTCAAGTACATTATTGTTATTTCCGATTCCACAAAAGATGCAGAATTGCCACCTAGTCTTCAGGAGTTGCTTAAAAGGAATCATGCTTTTAAAATGGCAAAAGGTGAGCTGTTCTCTGCAATGCAAACTGGGTTTTCATCCAATGTGGGAAAGGTCTCCCCACTTAGAATACTGTTAAAAATAAATGTTTTTTTTTTACATTGGGCTGAATGAAGCACACAAGTGCACTAATGCACTACAGATGACAAACTATGGTAAACATGAACACATAAGGAAAGGGTGGGGCAAGTGTAGAGTATAGAGGGTGATGCAGGTAAAAAAGAAAAGGGAAGCAAACAGAGTTAACTCAGCTTGAAAAAAAGGGTTCAGTAATAGAAAACAATTATAATTTTCAGATGAAAGAATGGTTATGGGTGACACTTCCCTGGGTCTTTAATAAAAGCAGGCTGGTGCAGTAGTGCTGCCTCTTGCAGCCTGTTACCAAACCTTTGTGAATGAATGCCTTACAATCCCAAATTTTAGTTACAGCTGCCTCTGGTGCCTTTGGCACCTACTTGAAATAATTATTGTAGGGTTGCCAGAAGCAGTATTGAGGGGACAAAGCATGTTCCCAACATTAAACAGAATTTATTGTTGTTAACTTGTTCTGGTCACAAGTGAATATTAGAATACGAGTATGAGATTGGTAGTGACCAGCTTGAGGGTTGCTTATGGGAAAATATTGCATAATGTTTTTTTTTTAAAAAGTGAGAAACCATCTATTCACTTTGACTGCAGGTTTAAAATGCTATTGAGTGAAGAACCGGTATATGTTGTTGTCAGTGTCAATAAATCAGTTGGATTTCATTGATATTATTTCTGTTTTCCAGTGTATATAGTAACAACATATTGAACTGCAAAATACAGTGTTTAAATGCATTTTGAAAACTATCAAAATATGAAAATGCATTATTATGCGCAGCAGATTTTTTTGATGAAATGTGAGGTGTTTAAAATAACAGTGATACATTCTGTAAGATGTTTTAGTGGTTTGTTTAACTTCATTATTTAGAAGGTGTTATCAAAGATCTATGGAAAAATGAGCCATGCCTTGTTGAATTTCTATGTGAGATTGATTGATTTCCCTGTTTGTATTTATTTTCCAACATAATATCAAGGAGTTTTAGAAGAAGATATTCAATGTCAGTCACTTCATGTAATAAGCATCAATCGCCTTTTTTTTGATGAAAATTGCCCTCTTAGCCAAGACAGCTGGAAGCAACACTGAGATTAATGCTGTGCCTGCTCGATAGTTAGTGTGGCAGATTGCATTTGATTTGCTTGAAAAATAGTGATAATTATAAAAGGGGGTGCAGAGTCATTTAAGATCATTTGACCGACTTTTGACTTCCAAAATCACTGATCACCTCACCAGGTTAGGATAATGACCAGATTAGGGTAATGAACATACAACTCCTTTGATGATTGAGCTTCATTGGCTACCCGTTAGTCAGCACATTATTTTTATGATCCTATTATTGACATTTAAGGCGCTTAATGGGCTTGTGCCACTTTATGTAACTGATCTGCCGGGCAGATATGTACCAGCATGGCCACTACAATCTTCATCTAGTGGGTCTTCTGAAGTTTCCTCAGTCCAACACAAAGTATGGCGACAGATCATTCTCTATCTGTGCACCACCACTTTGGAATAGCCTGCCGGATCATTTGAGATTTGCAGCTGACCTCTGTTCTTTTAATCATGATCTTAAGACTTACCAGTACCTGTTTCACCAGTCTTTTTACTAGCCTTTTTATCATCACTTGCTATAAGATGTGGACAGGAATTTATTTTTTATTTTTATTTTTTTCTTTTAGTTTGGATCTCAGTAAACTTGCTGTACAACACCTTAGAATTTTAGTGCAGTGTGCAGTGTGTTATTATTATTTTTATTTCTATTATTATTTTTTGTTGTTAGGTAGTAACTGTTTTAAGTTATTGCATTTACTTGGCATTTTGGTACCAGTTTGAGCATCATTGCTGAACTATGTCATGTCGTATATTACAATAAAATACACTTTTTTGGTTTTGGTGTAGACTGCTTTCTAAAGAAAACTGAAAGTTTTGACTGAAGTATTGAACCTCAAACATGTTACCCTGGCCCTTGCAAAACAAGGAGCAAATCTGGTATAAAGAGCAAATCTCCACAATAGAAAGTGGTATAGCATAAAAACACTTCACAGTTTTATAAGTAACAAAAGAACTGACTTTCTATCCAACTTTTGGAAATGCAACCCAAAGGAAAGAAAATCATTTCTGGTTAACCCTGTCACTCACAAGATCTTAAGTAACTGCTATACATTTAGTTTTAAGCTAGTTTGGAGAATTTGGTGTCAGATCAATTCATGATATCTGAGTTGATCATTTCTGTGATTTCCATCAACAGTTAGCTTATATTGCACTGTTCTGGTATGGAGAAGTCCCATGCTGATCACTTCCGGGAGTGGCAGGGTTGTACCCTTTGGCAGTTGTTTTAAGATCATTGCATGATGATGTCTTCAATTAATCTTTTGTTAATACTATTCAGTAAACAGCCAGCTAGCTATTATAATTTAGTATCACCCAACTAGTGGACTAATGCAAATGCCGCAATCTGATTGGCTACGCTACTAGAGGTCTATTAGCAATAGTCCTCGAGTAGCGAAATTCATGGCGCTTCCTTTTGTTTTATTCCCAAATAAATCTTTCTTCAAATTGCATTTGCTAACTTTATTATTGCTTTTTCTGTCCGACTAGTTGGGTGATACTAAAACAATTAGACCCTTTGCCCTCAAGGGCTACGGGTCTAATTGTTAAATATCAATTAAACAATTTATTTGTAAGTTTAGCATTGTAAATCAATTATCTAACCCATTCCTTATATCTTGCCTTTGTTATTTTTTGTGGTATTGTATTACTATTACATTTGATTTGCAAGAAAGTAAGCATGTCAATGCATGAAGCTAACTTGAGGTTTCCACCAATACCAGGCACAAGTGAGCCACCATCATTCCAGTGCCAGAATTGTCAATATGGCTTTAACTTAGATTGGTGTAAGACAAACCTAGAGGTCATCTTTGGACTGCCACCACCAACCTCATCGTCTACCTCTACAACTACAGCCAAACCAGCTGTATCATCATACCAAAGACCTGCATCATATGTTCCTCCTACAGCCTACACATCCTATCCCCCACCAAAAATACCACCCCCAATGTATCCACCCCCTGTAGGTGTTCCTCCTATGACACGCCCACCAACTTATCATAGGTAAGTCACTCCTTGGTTTAAGTCAGAGTCAAGGTTTTTGTTCATCCCTTAGAAACGTTTCTCTTACAGGTTGCAGGTTGACAATTCTTCATTTTACTGCTGTGTTATTGTTTGTTTTGGTGTTGTTGTTTATGTTTTTGGCATTTACGGATGTTTCATTTTTCTGCTCTTCTTCAGCTACCCACCCATGTACCCTGGTTACTATGGTTACTATCCCCCTCCCCCTATCCCTCCACCCCCGGCGCCATATCCTGGCTACCCACCCCCTAGCATACCACTACCAAGTACACCGCCTCCTGGTGTGCCACTTCCTGGCCTATCACCACCTGCTTATCCACTATCTGGAGTACCACCCATTCTCCCTCCTTCAATTCCTCCCCCAAACCCTTGGGGAACCTATCCTCCTGGCATGTATCCAATGCCTCCTCCACCCCCTAGACCCTACCAATATCCTCCAACTGGAAGACCAAGACCTCCCCTCTCACAGTATCAGAGACCACCTGGGCCAAGGCCGCCAAGACCATGGTACCAAACTCCACAACCACCAGTTGCAGCAGCAAGAGTACCAGTCCAAGAAGAACGCGCTGTTGTGCCAGATGGAGAGGGAGAGAAGAACACAGTAGCTGCAGCACGGTTCGAACTTCTGCTGAATCAGATTGATCGGGCGAAAGCACGAGTTCGTCACGAAAAGGAGCTGATAAAAGAATTCCAGAAGGAAGTGGCAGGACAAGACAAAGTACCCAGTCAGCCAAGCGATGAGGAGCCTGAGCCTAATGCTCTGACAGATGAGGGTCAGAAAAACGCGGAATTTGATGAAAAACCCCCTGGGGATGACAGTGAAGATGTGCAAGACATATTCCTGGGTATGCTTACATTTTGTAGACACTGGCTTGTGGAAGACCCTACGACACTGTTTTCTTTTGTTCTAATTGCAGGTTTCGCCTCCAATGCCACCACGGTTGAGCCATCAGATCAGACCCCTGAAGTGAATAGTAAGGGTGACCCAGTAGAGACTGTAGCAGAGGAACATTCCTCCCAAAAAATTCCAGATGTTACCAGTGAAGAATCTACTACCGTGACGCGTGAGACTGTCGAGTATCTACCTATATCACATGATACTACTGATCAACCAGATAAGCCTTCGAGTCTTGACATTTTTCCAGCTGTTGTTGAGAGTGATGCTGGCATGTGTGGATCCAGTCAGAGTTCTGTTCTGCCCGAGAGCGAAACAGACTCGCAGTATGTGTCAACTGGTGATGTTACCTCATCGTCAGAACCATGCACGGAGGTTGCAGGTGCCATGGAAGCACTGCCAAGGCGTGGAAGGCGTAGAAAGGAAGTCGCATCCCTAGATTCTGTAGCTGTTGAATCCTCTATGCGGACTAGACGGTCTCGGAGAACTGCACTTGTTGTTACGAACGTTGATGACACCGACTCCACTGCTACTGAAGAAGAAACTTTGCCTGCTGCAAAAAGGTTGCCCAGGAAATCCAAGAGGAACAAGACAGCCAGTAAAGAGGAGGTGGAATCTTTGGAAAATATTTCTCAACATGAAAGTGAAAACCAGGCAGTTAACAGTGGAAGTGATATTGGTACAGGAGAATCACTGAGTACGCTGAACCAAAGTAGTGCTGTCCCTGAAGCGGAAGCCGTGCTAGAGAGCAGTACAGAGGCACTCTCTCAAGCAGGGACTGTATTGCAAGAGTTGCCCTCTATACATGAGACTGTCACTGAAGTTGTGCGCCCAGAAGGCTCGAATCAAGCAACGTCCGCAGAAGATACTCCCTCTGAATCCACTCCCGCCCATTGTCTCGAGGAGCTGGAAACTTCAAAAGAAGGCTTTCGTTCTCCAACACTACCCCAAATTACCAGGAAAACAAGGGGTAGAAAAAGAAAAGAGGAAACTGTGGATCAAGAAGAATCCACAGCTACGGTGCCGTCCCCTAGGAGGTCACGCCGAAACTCAACAGAAGCGACTGCGGGAGGGCTTTCCAGGGAGGAAAACAAAATGGAAGCTGACGAAATAGGCACAGAAAGTGGACATGGGAACAGTACATTAGAACAGCATAATGAACCTGAACCGGCCTTGATAAACACCGAGGCCCGACCTAGACGATCTCGAAGGCCCGTACCCAAGACGGTTAAGCAAAATGACAAAGAAACTCCAGTCGGAGACGAGGAGACTCCGGAGAAATCCAAGACACCGCAACATAAAACGACGGAAGAGGCAAATGATGACTCTAAAACTCAATCAGAAACTCCCTCTGAAGAGAAGAACAGTGCCATTGTCGCTGTCAGGCCCTCTTCTGATGTGAACGAACAGACAGAATCTGGCCAAATGTCTGACCCTTCTGCGTCTTCAGAAGCGGAAACTGTAGAAGCCGACCTGAGAACAACTCGTCGATCACGCAGGTCTGGTGTGTTGAAAGATGGCCCGGATGTGGCAGCAGCGGTACAAATTACGAACAGTCGCCAAACAAGGAAGTCCTGGCAGGTATCACAAGAGGCCGAAACACTGGGGACTGAAATGAGCATTCGCAGTTCCCTGCCACAGATATCGCAAAGTCTTGAAACTTCAGCAGGCGACGGCATCCTAAGTACCTGCTTAATGGAGGAGGCAGCCCATTTATCACAGGATTCCTTAAACTATTTGGAGTCGCCAGAAGCCCACGAGCCCCCTACTGGTCACCGAAAACGTAAGATAACACAGTTATCCTCAGAAGAGCCTCAATCGTCTACGTCCATGGAAATCTCGACCGGTCGCCGAACACGCAGGTCCACTCAGGAAGTCTCCCAGGAGCCAAAATCTTCGGATAGTTTCGAAGGGATCTCGAGGAGACGCCGAACGCGTAAATCCGCATATGGAGTTGATGGATCGATTCACGGAGAGGACGAAACTGCTAGACAAGAACCGGCTGAACCAACGGTTGTTCTGGGTAAAGACATAGAAAGGGATACCCCGAAAAGAATGAAAGAAGATACTACCGCACTACGTATGGAGGGATCCAGTGCCGATGAAGACTTACCTTTGGATCAGGACTCAGACAGGTCTTATGTCGAAGAGCCGTCTAATAAACAGTTAACGACCGCTCGAACACGCAAATCTCGAAAATCTTGTGGTGAAGGTGACAATTCGATGAAGGCTCCAATTCAGTCTTCGAAAGACACCGATCCTTCAGGGCACGGTGCTCCTCCTCTTCGAAAACGCAAGTCCATCGCGGGTGCACTTGAAGAACCAAGTAATTTGTCACAGGAATCCGATGCTGTGACATCTTTGGAACAGACAGAGAAGGAACCCTCAAGTCCCCAGAAAAAATTGAGGAAAACTGTTGAAGCCACAGAAACTGTCTCGAAACGGATGACAAGAGCTAGCCGTAGAAAATAATTCCGGCAACGTTACACAGTGGATTGCTTAGCTTTCTTAACACTTTGATATATACCGAAAACCTCGAACCTTAGTTGCACTTGTAAAGTCAATAGAAACTGTTCCGAGATTTTCCCAAGGCTGCTGAAGTCCAGCAGTAACGAGGCATCCTCCTGAAAGACGTAAAAATACTTGCTTCTTAATGACAATCACCATCGATGTAGCTGTGCGTTTGATGCCCGCAAGGATTGCGTATTTTTCTGAAAATCAAGACTTCAGTCCCAGTTAATCCCACTTCTGTACTGCCTTATGTAAATAGTAGAAATCAAAGTTATTGGAAATTATAAGAATTGTTTTCTTTATAATATATTTCCCGCATTATTTTTCTTTAACTCATATAGTAAGCCAGGAAGATGTCGACCTCACTTCTCCCATATGTTTCCTTGACTTGTTTTTTCACCGCTAACGCGCTTCACTCCATGAAATGGGGAAATAGGAGCCAAGAAGTAAAGGTAATTGGGTCATGACAAAAACTTAAGACTTGAAACATGTAAATTGCTTTGAATGTCTTCAACTACAGCTTGTACACATTCATTTTATCAAGTGCCATATTTGGAAAATCAAGGGAAGCCTATTTAACCAATCAACTTGGCTTCAGTGACTTGACATAAAAGGAAACACCCGCGTCTGTTTAGAACATGGCAGACACGTCCATGTGGCAAATGCATATACTTTCGACGTGCCATGCACGTGGGACTGCAGCTAACAAGCCCCTGGACTGGGGCGAGCAGTTTCCAAATATGGTCCTTGGGAAATATTTAATCTTGTCATGCTGTGAACGCGCGTTACACGTTTCAAGTGTTATTGGTTTCTGATCGTGATACCATTATTGTAATCTAATTGGCCATTAAACTTTGGATATTGCATAGAGTGGATGATGAGTTTAGTTTCTTTAAGCAATAAACCGCAGTTTCTATGGGTTTACCCGCGTAATAGACCACGCTAAATATTGGGAGAACACGAATCACGAGCCGCGAGCGAGTGATTTACAAGCACTTCGAGTGTTCTCGAACATCCCAAGTGGTTTATAACGCCGGTAAACCCAAAGAAACTGCGGTTTATTGTTTTTATAAACTAACTTTAAATAAAAACAGAAAATGGTTCTCTTTTCTAAGGATTTACCGGCATAATAACCGATAGGTTTTCGACCAATCAGCGCGTGCGTAGTATCTGAGTTATTTCATAAAAGAAGTTAATACTCGGCCATACAAAAACGTACAAAGCCATACATGTGCTTATTGACTGAATGGGAGGGCCGGACGGGAAAATATTTTGCTCGAGCTCCGTGTGTCATGAACAACAGCCAAATATTTTCCCGTCGGGTCTGACCTAACTGAGTCAATAAATATTTTATCATATTACCACTGACTAAGGTATGAAAAATTCAGCGATAGCCTGGCGCGCGCGGGAAAAATCACAAAAAAAGATACGGCAAAAACATTCCCTTTATTTTTTCGAGTCGTAACAAGAAATTCGCAATTTATCGAAGAACGTGACTCATTTTCTCATTTCTCTTTTCTTAAATAGGTTTCGACCAATCAGCACGCGCTTAGTACCTGAGTTATTTCATAAAATACAGTAAACTGCATCGTGGGATTGATGCACTAAAAATTTAACTGGGATTATCAAACCCGTGGATTAATGGCACGTTTTACCCACGTAACAAAGGCTGCTTTCTTTAGTGCTGGTACTTCGTCATCGCTCTGACGAAGGGTCAACACTCGAAACGTCGGCATCTTAATATGATCTTATATAGGTATAAATATGGGTTATTGACCAAGCGTGAGGTCAAGATGGCTGGATATTGGCTAAGTTCTTTTTTTTTTGCGTTTTTATGGACCGAGACGAAGTCGAGGTCCATAAACACGCAAAAAAAGAACGAGGCCAATATCCAGCCATCTTGACCGAACAAGCTTGGTCAATAAAGGATTTATTATATGGGATAAAACACTAAAAAATGATCCATGTACGTGTTTATTTTCAATGACTGAAAAGGAAGCCCGTTACATGCAAAAATCAAGTTTTCTCGTTTTCCAGCTCCATCGATACACAAACCACAGGAAATCTTTAACTGTCACGGAAAAGATTTTTCAGGGAAAAACTAAGAAAGAAAATTTTGGTAAACCGGCTTTCGCCTCGGATGAATTTTCCTTGCGGGACAAAGCCCTTATCCCGAGCGGGCAAGATAGCTCCATATTGCCCGCTCGGGTAGCCAATCACAGCGCGAGATTCGGTTCATCTTGCCCGCTCACGGAGCTAGTCATATAATAACTTACATTATCAAACTGTAAAGTCAACGTCGACAACAGTTCTTTTCGTAACCACCTACACCCTGACGATCCAACACGACAATTAAACCCCGGTTTTCGTTGGTTACGGTGAAAACACGTCTCTGACTATCTTTATTCCACGTTTGCTACTGGCATATAACGAGGAGGAGCAAATTGTTAAGAGCTATTCAAACAATTTACCGGTACCCAAAGTGCCGGCAGCTAACATGAGTTTATCTCTCCGGTTATATCCCTTGAAGGTTTGAGGCGCCAAGACCCCACCACGCTCCAGTTGAGGTCGCCCTTTACTCCCTGTTCACCAATCATGAAATTCGCAAGGATTTCGCCGAGATCCAGCGTGCGTTTTTCGGAAAAACCCGAATGAGAAGTGTACCGAAACGTCTGGGACCCGTTCGTGAAATACGCGCGTGATTTCAGCGATATCGTGGCGAATATGCGAGAGGTAGAAAGGGTTCGGCAGGCTCGTGGCGAGATAAACGATTCAAAGAAATTGGATAAATCAAACGAGTTGATTAAGTAAGTTATACCACCGTAAGGTGAATGGGAGGTGCTGACGTTTCGAGCGTTAGCCCTTCGTCGGAGCGAATGAGAGGATTGTGGGTTACGTACAATTTATATAGAGAAGTTTGGAGCCATGCTATTGGTGGAACCATAGCAATGTGTGAATGGAAGTGAATAAATTAGATGAATGATTAAATGAATGAGAAACGTTCGTTGATACCGTGGGGATTAAGAGAACCGAGCTGGAAGATAAACTTCTGTTCTAGGTTTTTACGGCTTTCCGTGTTGCCCTGATGCACAGAAAGGCCACATACTGCCATGTTGTGAGTTGAGTGGTTAGGTAGATTAAAGTGTCGCGCTACAGGTTTCGATGCATCTTTGTCATTTCGTTCGACGTCACGCAGGTGTTCGCGGAAACGGTCACCTAATCTCCTTCCGGTCTCACCGATGTATATCTTCTTGCATAAGGTGCATTTTATGCAATAGATAACATTGGCAGAAATGCATGTGAAACGGTCGGTGATTTTAAACGATCGTTTAGGTCCTGCTATTTTGTCTGTGTTATAGATGAAAGGGCAAGTTTTGCATCTTTTGCGTGTGCAGTTGAATGTGCCAGGTGATTCGTCCGATTTTAGTGTACTTCTAACTAAAAAATCGCTTACGTTTTTGTTACGTTTAAATGAGATGAGTGGTGGTAGTGAGAAGATGCTGCCTGTTTCGTTGTCATTCTGAAGTAACTTGAAGTTCTTCAGAATGATATTCTTGACAGGTAGGTTGAGTGGGTGAAAAGTGTGAACGGTATTCTCTGGTTCTCTTCCTTTTGTGACGTTTGTGGTGCTGAGTGTTGGTCAGTTGTTTGGGCGCGTTGTTGAGCTGTCTTCACAACTGAGTCAGGGTAGCCACGGTTCTTGAAGAACTGGAGCATTTCTTCTGATTTGCTGGCAAAGTCCAACTCATCACTACATAAACGTCGAAGTCTGAGGAATTGAGAATATGGAATAGAATTTTTAACATGGCTAGGGTGAGAAGACGAAACAGGCAGCATCTTCTCACTACCACCACTCATCTCATTTAAACGTAACAAAAACGTAAGCGATTTTTTAGTTAGAAGTACACTAAAATCGGACGAATCACCTGGCACATTCAACTGCACACGCAAAAGATGCAAAACTTGCCCTTTCATCTATAACACAGACAAAATAGCAGGACCTAAACGATCGTTTAAAATCACCGACCGTTTCACATGCACTTCCGCCAATGTTATCTATTGCATAAAATGCACCTTATGCAAGAAGATATACATCGGTGAGACCGGAAGGAGATTAGATGACCGTTTCCGCGAACACCTGCGTGACGTCGAACGAAATGACAAAGATGCATCGAAACCTGTAGCGCGACACTTTAATCTACCTAACCACTCAACTCACAACAAGGCAGTATGTGGCCTTTCCGTGCATCAGGGCAACACGGAAAGCCGTAAAAACCTAGAACAGAAGTTTATCTTCCAGCTCGGTTCTCTTAATCCCCACGGTATCAACGAACGTTTCTCATTCATTTAATCATTCATCTATTTTATTCACTTCCATTCACACATTGCTATGGTTCCACCAATAGCATGGCTCCAAACTTCTCTATATAAATTGTACGTAACCCACAATCCTCTCATTCGCTCCGACGAAGGGCTAACGCTCGAAACGTCAGCACCTCCCATTCACCTTACGGTGGTATAACTTACTTAATCAACTCGTTTGATTTATCCAATTTCTTGTGTTTCAATTTCCCACCGACGCAGCACCAGTTTCTTCAGAAACTATCCCCACAATAAACGATTCAAAACTTGCCATCTCAAACTTACTGTCTCACCGTGGCGAATCAATATCATATTCTCTGCAATGGACAATTTTGGGCAACTTGAAACTGTATATACATGAATGAACAGTAAAACAAATAGTATTTCGCCTGGTGTCATCCACAGAAACAGATGCAAAACGTCAGACACCACAGTATGCATTAACACAACCATCACGGCAGTAAAGTACTCTTAAGTAACTTTACAAAGAATGGTCCCACTGCATGGTTTAATCTCCTGGCTGAGCCACGCTGTACGTCACAACAAACAGGACCACAGCACAGTACTGTTCAGTAGCTTTACAAAGAATGGTCCCACTGCATGGTTTAATCTCCTGGCTGAGCCACGCTGTACGTCACAACAAACAGGACCACAGCACAGTACTGTTCAGTAGCTTTACAAAGAATGGTCCCACTGCATGGTTTAATCTCCTGGCTGAGCCACGCTGTACGTCACAACAAACAGGACCACAGCACAGTACTGTTCAGTAGCTTTACAAAGAATGGTCCCACTGCATGGTTTAATCTCCTGGCTGAGCCACGCTGTACGTCACAACAAACAGGACCACAGCACAGTACTGTTCAGTAGCTTTACAAAGAATGGTCCCACTGCATGGTTTAATCTCCTGGCTGAGCCACGCTGTACGTCACAACAAACAGGACCACAGCACAGTACTGTTCAGTAGCTTTACAAAGAATGGTCCCACTGCATGGTTTAATCTCCTGGCTGAGCCACGCTGTACGTCACAACAAACAGGACCACAGCACAGTACTGTTCAGTAGCTTTACAAAGAATGGTCCCACTGCATGGTTTAATCTCCTGGCTGAGCCACGCTGTACGTCACAACAAACAGGACCACAGCACAGTACTGTTCAGTAGCTTTACAAAGAATGGTCCCACTGCATGGTTTAATCTCCTGGCTGAGCCACGCTGTACGTCACAACAAACAGGACCACAGCACAGTACTGTTCAGTAGCTTTACAAAGAATGGTCCCACTGCATGGTTTAATCTCCTGGCTGAGCCACGCTGTACGTCACAACAAACAGGACCACAGCACAGTACTGTTCAGTAGCTTTACAAAGAATGGTCCCACTGCATGGTTTAATCTCCTGGCTGAGCCACGCTGTACGTCACAACAAACAGGACCACAGCACAGTACTGTTCAGTAGCTTTACAAAGAATGGTCCCACTGCATGGTTTAATCTCCTGGCTGAGCCACGCTGTACGTCACAACAAACAGGACCACAGCACAGTACTGTTCAGTAGCTTTACAAAGAATGGTCCCACTGCATGGTTTAATCTCCTGGCTGAGCCACGCTGTACGTCACAACAAACAGGACCACAGCACAGTACTGTTCAGTAGCTTTACAAAGAATGGTCCCACTGCATGGTTTAATCTCCTGGCTGAGCCACGCTGTACGTCACAACAAACAGGACCACAGCACAGTACTGTTCAGTAGCTTTACAAAGAATGGTCCCACTGCATGGTTTAATCTCCTGGCTGAGCCACGCTGTACGTCACAACAAACAGGACCACAGCACAGTACTGTTCAGTAGCTTTACAAAGAATGGTCCCACTGCATGGTTTAATCTCCTGGCTGAGCCACGCTGTACGTCACAACAAACAGGACCACAGCACAGTACTGTTCAGTAGCTTTACAAAGAATGGTCCCACTGCATGGTTTAATCTCCTGGCTGAGCCACGCTGTACGTCACAACAAACAGGACCACAGCACAGTACTGTTCAGTAGCTTTACAAAGAATGGTCCCACTGCATGGTTTAATCTCCTGGCTGAGCCACGCTGTACGTCACAACAAACAGGACCACAGCACAGTACTGTTCAGTAGCTTTACAAAGAATGGTCCCACTGCATGGTTTAATCTCCTGGCTGAGCCACGCTGTACGTCACAACAAACAGGACCACAGCACAGTACTGTTCAGTAGCTTTACAAAGAATGGTCCCACTGCATGGTTTAATCTCCTGGCTGAGCCACGCTGTACGTCACAACAAACAGGACCACAGCACAGTACTGTTCAGTAGCTTTACAAAGAATGGTCCCACTGCATGGTTTAATCTCCTGGCTGAGCCACGCTGTACGTCACAACAAACAGGACCACAGCACAGTACTGTTCAGTAGCTTTACAAAGAATGGTCCCACTGCATGGTTTAATCTCCTGGCTGAGCCACGCTGTACGTCACAACAAACAGGACCACAGCACAGTACTGTTCAGTAGCTTTACAAAGAATGGTCCCACTGCATGGTTTAATCTCCTGGCTGAGCCACGCTGTACGTCACAACAAACAGGACCACAGCACAGTACTGTTCAGTAGCTTTACAAAGAATGGTCCCACTGCATGGTTTAATCTCCTGGCTGAGCCACGCTGTACGTCACAACAAACAGGACCACAGCACAGTACTGTTCAGTAGCTTTACAAAGAATGGTCCCACTGCATGGTTTAATCTCCTGGCTGAGCCACGCTGTACGTCACAACAAACAGGACCACAGCACAGTACTGTTCAGTAGCTTTACAAAGAATGGTCCCACTGCATGGTTTTTTCACAGATTAAAAAGTAAGAACCACACTGTATAGTAAAACAAACAGCACCACAGTCCCGGGGGAGGTACTGCCATATATGGGCTATATAGGTATGTGCCGATGTGAATGGTATGGGTTTTCAAGCAGTTTACTCTAGCATAAGGGTATATAAATCAGAGCGTTTGGGTCTAGAATAGGGTATCATTTTTCACGAAACTGACCAGTTGGTTGAAGATTTTATCTAGACCAAGGAAACCAGGAATTGCCACTCAAAAATATAAAAAAATGAAATCGGCAAGTTCAAATTTTTCAGCTGAACCAGCTCTGGTATAGGCTAAGGGTTCCAGCGGCACATCCCTACCCAGAAATTCCTTAAGTACCCCCCCACCGCCCCCCGGACAACAGTACAGTACTGTTCAGTAGCTTTTCAAAGATTGGTCATACTGTATGGTTTGATCCACAGACGAAAACGTTAAAGCCACACTGTATAGTAAAACAAACAGTACCACAGTACAGTACTGTTCAGTAGCTTTTCAAAGATTGGTCATACTGTATGGTTTGATCCACAGACGAAAAAGTTTAAGCCACACTGTATAGTAAAACAAACAGTACCACAGTACAGTACTGTTCAGTAGTTTTACAAGGATTGGTCACACTGTATGGTTTGATCCACAGATGAAAAAGTTAGAACCACACCGTATAGTAAAACAAACAGTACCACAGTACAGTAATGTTCCGTAGCTTTCCAAAGAATGGTCACACTACATGGTTTGATCCACAGATGAAAAAGTAACAAACATTGTGGCTATTGTTCTGACATTAACGAGCGGCATTGCTCTCTTGCTGATTGGCAGTTTTAACATATTACAGAACTTTTAGATGCACTTGGCAATTTTTAATTTAGAAGTTTTTGCAGGTGTTTTCCAGGAACCAAGCGACTTCCTTTTTGATTAACAAGCACGGAAACTAAGTGTTTTCAATAACTTGCGTTATCTTCAATCACAGTTAATGGAGACTCCCTTAACTATGCTTCAATCGATGTTCAGCTCGATGTTAAGTTTTTAGTGCGTTAATTCTGTCATTCGCTACTTGCAATTTTAAGTAGACTCGAAGTACACCGCTTTTTTGGACTGAAGACGCGTGTGTTCCAGTTCTCTGTAAATCCAGTTCGTGGTTAGATCTTGGTACCTGAGAGAGTAACGGTTCTCTTGCTATAGAGTTGTCTGTCGAGCTAATTTCCAGTTTAGTCCAGTTTATCCCCGTTGTTAGTTCAAGTTTTCTTATTGACCCTAGAACGGCAAAAGTTACCGTGACATGATCCAAAACTACCAACAACTGAACATTTCGTCGAAAGCAAAGCAGCGGTGGCATTCGGATTTTGATGAAGAGCGTAAATGCCCTCATCGAACTGTTCAATGAAAGATTTTCAGCAGTCAATTCTTGTCAAGAGAGAATCGTTTCCGACTTCCATTGATTTCCAACTTTCGTCAGCCCATTCTACTAATTTCCATCTTCCAACGGCCGATTGCGTCAACTTCGAACTTCCATTGGCGAATTCTTCAAGATGGGTCGGGACTTGTGTTAATAACCGCAAATTTTCCCGCCAAAATTTTCCGCCGTCTGCGCCAAGCCACGCAGAGCCATTATGGTTATTGTCGCAAGGGAGGGAAGGGTAGGAAGGCACGTTCCATTCCTATTCTGCCAGGTCATTGTTCAAGCTAATCGTGATCTTGAGCTGTATCTCCCGGGCAATTGTCGGCCATATCTTGGTCATCTGTAAAGAGGCTAGTTGTTTTAGGATGGAATTCAACAGCAAAAAGGTGTTTTCTAAAGTAATCAGACTCAATGTACCGGTATAAATTAACATTTCGCTTCATCTAAACATGAATTGGTCATGTTTTGGAGTGAGCTTATGATACACCAGTTAAGACAGGCAGTGTTTAATCACTTCTAAACACTAAGATTTAATGTGGTAAGTATTGGAGCATTTGTGACAAATTTGTTGATTTCTTGGTAAAACGCATTTCCTATGGTTTGAAATACGGTAGCTTTTCAAAGAAAGGATATTTTTAAAGAGAAACTAAGGATGGGAGTACAACAAGTATATCGCCTGATTCTTAGAGAAGGGTGTAGGTCACATATTTTTCTAGCAATTTTTAATTCACTGTTGAAAGTATTATCAAGCAGTTGCTACAATAGATTGCCAATGGCATATCCCACAACATTGTCAACTAATCAAAAATAACATTAACTCCAAATGTAACAACGTGCTGCTTGGCACTGGCAACATGTATTTGCTTTACGTTTTACTTGGCCGAGTGGTCAAGACACCGAGCTTGTAATCTGGTCACCGTGCCAGGTTCAATTCCCGTTCTGACCACTTCCTGGATCTGCAATACAGTAACTCAGAGTTTCAAACCCTGAACCATGCATTAAATAGCCAACTTGTCTGCCTCACACCAGTTGGGATTCTTAACAAAATTTATGTTTGTACTATGTGTTAATACTCGGAGACACTAGCTCTTCCAAGCTACTCTTTAAATCCGAGTCAAAACAAAGTAATATTTTTTTTTTTGTGACAGGTTACTGTACAGTAGTTTCTTTGTTTGTTTCTTTTTGGTTTGATGGCAGTGAATTGAAAACTGGTCTATGGTTTAGAATTGCAGATGTGCTTACAAAGCAAGAAACTTACCATCAAACTTAGTTCCACACCAGATACAGTATTGGTGAGTCTTTCTGAGGTAACTTGTCAGATGAATAAGCTTTTCTGATGGCTGCCAGAAGAAAACAAAATAATTCCATATGACGGGCACAAGCTGCAAACAATATTTAAATTAAGTAAAGTGAAGGGCTTGGTATAGTGTCAAGATGTCTCTTTTATCAATTCAAGAAGAATAACTGTACCAGGGTTTATGTTAAAAGACTTCAAAAGAATACAGGTGCAATGCATATTTGGCTGCTGTTTGGCCATCTGATATGTAAAAGACACTCAATTCTTCTTTGGGACCTTTTGCAGTAAGAAACATGTTGCTAGTAGCTATTAAATAAACAGAGTAACACTAATTTTAAAGTCATGTGGAAATAACTTCAAAGTTTTCCTGAAGCAATCAGTTTCTCATTTATTTTTTAGACCAATAAAAACAGGAACCAATAAAATCTTATCACTTAGGACTTCTATTACTGTTTTAAAAAAATATGTCAACTGCCTAGTATGTAAGAAAGAATTCTGCCTTTATCTAAGATATTTTCATCAGAAGCTTCTTGATGATTATGATTCAGGAACAAACCTCTAGTTGCTCTTCTTCTGTTTCCTCATTACTGTCTCCATTCTCCCCTGAGTCCTTATCCTCATCATCTTCCTTTTCCAGTTCAGGCCAAAACCATTTTTCAACACATAACAGATCCTAAGGGACCAAATTATGATAAATACAATGGCAAGATGCTACAACTTTAATTAAAGGTCATTGAAATGGCTTACAAACAACATACAATGGCTTCAAAAGGTTGCACTTTAACCCTTTAAGCCCCAAGGGGTCTCCCTGTGACAAGTAAAATCGTCTGGCGTTAGCCAGAGTAAAATCTAGAAAGACACTATTGGGGCTTAAAGGGTTAATTAAGGAGATAATGTTTAACCCTTTAAGCCCCAAGGGGTCTCCCTGTGACGAGTAAAATCGTCTGGCGTTAGCCAGAGTAAAATCTAGAAAGACACTTTTGGGGCTTAAGGGGTTAGGGAGATAGTTTTTAAAACACGTTCTCCAATCTGTCCACTCTATACTCAAGCAATTCTTCTTACGCTAGTAACGCATGACTGATTAAAATTATTACAATGTACATCTATAGGACCTTTGTAACGATCAATATTCTTAGTTTCACATGTGTAAACAAAGAACAAATTAGAAAATAAACAGCAAAACTTTAATGTCAAAATGTCAATGAAAATACTTCAAAACATCTAATACGAAAAGAAACTAATCATCATCTAAGGCCAAAGTTAAAGAGTAGTTGTACGTGTTTGATTCCTAAATGGAGAAGTGACACATTAGAAACATGCCATTTTTTATGACTTTAAGTTGCAAGATCTCAGATTTCCTTGCCTGGTTTATCAAGAAGTTGGTGTTAAAGTGATTCATTATTCCTTCAGTTAATTCCTGTCTCAATTGTCATTATGCATCTTTTTTTGGAGAATGCCTCTATTGCATGGTGATCACTTCTCTTAATGAAAGGTCAAAGGCATAGCTTAAAGGGGGGCATGCTGGAATGCCCAAGACCCCCCTGACCCTCCTAAGATGAACAAATTTTATTTTTAAATTAAGGGCATGCAAACCTTGTAATTCATCAAGTAGGTTTTTCCTCCCCCCTCACCCACTGCACATGCAACAAAATGTCACTTTAATTTGCAAAAAAAACAGCATATGTCTCAATGTGAGAATCTGGTGAGAACCCTGGGTATACCCCCCCCCCCCCCTTGAAAAAAAATTCAGCTGCACCATTATAATATAGAAAAATAATTGATTAACCACTAGTTTCCTTGGAATAGAAGGATTTATAATGTAGTGCCCCAAAAACTTACCTTCGATTTATCCAACTGTTCACATGCCTTCTGACTCTTGTATAAATCACTTGCAGCTTGTCTTTCAGCAAATCTGCCACTCATGTGCTTCCTAAAGTCCTCTCTCTGATTCTGTTCAATCCTTATTCTTTTTTTTGCAGCTTCACATTTCAACACTTCCTTTATTTCATGCTGTCTCTTTAACAGTGTTTCACGACCAAGTCCTCCACGATCTACCACCAAAACAACACAAAGTCTAAATCCTTTCAATTTCCAGAAGCATTTAAGTCTAAGTTCAAAAGATTTTTGGGCTTGATTTTTATATCACCCCATACTTCAATATGCATGTTGTAGCTGTACTGTTTCATTCTTCAAAAACTATAAAATACTTTCAAACAAGCTCCGATGTGTCATTTGAAGTTTTGCCCTGGTGTTAAGCCCTTATACCCTTATATATCAACACACCTGCTTTTATGGCCAACGGAATTGGCTCCGCTCTGCCTGTACCTGCAAGAAAACCAACTCATATTTATGATATTCACTTTGTGTCAATATTACAAACTTGTATCTTCCAAATGCCACTCAAACGTTTTCAAATTCAACAGGAGTCGAACCGACAACCTTCCGATTACTCATGATCAGAGTTTGAATGCTCTACCACTGAGCTATGATTGAGACTCATGGCAACATGGCCATTAAACTATGTATGTCTTCGTCGTATATTGTATTGTAATTGTAGCAGTATTGTAGTCTTTTAGCTCTAATACTTAATTTTTGTTTATTGCTAATTATTGTACCTTATAGCTATGTGTTTCGTTTCCAACTGCGTGTCACAGTCTTACATTGTAGTGCCGATGTTGTAGTAATATTATAAATTTTTAATTAATTTTAATTTTTGCCATTACTAATACCCGCCAAGATTAGCTGTTGATATACACGGGTTGTGTAAATATAATATTTGTTGGAAATAATAATAATCAAACAAACAAACAAAGTAAACAAAACACTAGGTTCATGGGACAAACCTCCTGCATACTGCCAGACTTACCATCTTTTCCTAAGCCCATTCCCTGTTTAAATCCCATTTTTTGCAACAGAGCAAATCCCTTGTTACTGCTGTCTAAAGCGTTAGCTAATCCCAGCTCTCTGTGCTCGGTCTCGCGTACACGTAACGGTTTCACCTTATTCCGTTGATTTAGCTCATTGTGCTTCATTTCTTTTTTATATTTTTTCGCTATTCGGTCAGGAACCAAGCCAGGGGCTTCTTCGGAAGCACTCAACAGGAATTTATCAGACATATAATCTTCTTCCTCTTCCGCCATATTGGATTGTCCAGCAGTGTTCGATTATGACTTTGTACATACGTTATGTATGGGGGCATATATTATACTGTAAAAATTCGCTTTCCTGCAGTGGCTGCGGAGGGAACAGGAGGAATGGGCATAAATAAGGCTTGTTTTTCTTGTAAGAAGACAGCTCATATAATAACAAAAGCTTAAAACCAGGGCAATATCCAGAAAAAAAATTAGAATTAGGCAATGTGATGATTGAAATCTCTTCCTAGGTGTTTATGATAACTTCATTTCAACACAAAACTAAGATCACGCATTCCTGCATTTGACAAACATTCTGTGATGTAATCTCAAAATGACTGGGGCAAGTGCCTCGGTTTGCTACGTCCCTGGAAACATTCATTCGTCTTTATTCTGCAAATGAAAGAGAGGAAATTCTGGCATCTTGGAAAAGTTTTATTGGTACAAGCGCCTTACCCCCTACCCCTGTTCCCGAACTACGGGGGGATTATTGCTCCAGAAATGAGCAGGAATAGACCACTTTCATAAATGGAGGCCAATTTATTATTCTTTTGTTTTCATGGTAATGAATCTTACTGGCCTCGCTAGGATGTCCAAAATTCAATAGAGTTTTTGTTCCAAAACGAGGCCAGTGGGTCTAATTATACATACAAAAGAATAATAAATCGGTCGCCATTTATGAAAGTGGTCTATAGTAGTCTAGTTACTGAAATATGAAGTTTAACATAGATGACGTAGAATGGAAACTGTTGTTTCATGGAGTTTCTCATTCATATTTTAGCATTTTCTATTTGGGGCAGAAATAGAGAAAAGGGAAAAGAGAATCAAGAACCAATCCTTTCTCGTTTAAAGCAAGATCAGTCGCACTAGCGCTGAACAAGATAAGAATAGAAATCGAGGGAGCTTAGGAGAAAGAGGAACTGCAGGGTTTCATCTACAAGTAACTAGAAAAAGAAGTCCGATAAAAATAGCTTGGCACCATAAGAGGATTAAGATCGAGGAGCTTGCCTGAAATAGAACTTGGTACGGAAGGGGTGGGCTTCTTTTAAACAAACTAGAATCGGATTTCTAGAGCTGGATGGAGGCTGGCGGGGGGTGGGGGTGAGGGGTTGATTCAAAAATACCAGTTGAATGATGTGCGCTAGGACTTCGGGACACTTAGGTTAGCCTATTTTAGACCTAAATATGTGGTTTTCGATAACCTATTATAGACGTTAACCAAAATGTCACAGTCTATCGCAGACCCACCCTAGACATTTGGGTCCACATTTGACGCTCTAGGAAAAGCTGAAATTTCAAATATTTCAACAAAAAAAGTTGCGTCTGGTAAGACTCCCAGAAAACACAGCAAGTTATAGAACCTAGCCTAATAAAGGTTATGTATAACACCTTATTCTACTTCACACTCAAACGACTCAAATCGATAACCTGATTTTTCAGACCGAAATTGGCCAAAACCAAAACCGTGCTATAGCCATACCCTGAGGGATGGCTTATACCTAGGGAAGTTACCCCCCCCCGGGGGGACGTCTCCCCCTTAGCTGCAAACAGTGATGGCTGGTACAGGGAACATGTTACAAAAATCTATCAAGGATCATAGATAACTGGAAAACTTTGTCCCCTCAAAACAAAAAAACGTTAGTTAAAAGCACAAAAAAAAGTTGATCTGCGTGTGGCCTAGATTGCGTTACACGTGACATCATGGCGTTGTTGCACGTTACACCATGTCAGTTCCCGCGAACAAAGGGTCTTTCAGGAATTTTACTTAGACGAATGTCAACAGTTGAATGCAAATTTAGTTCTATTCTTCAAATGCGGATGGAGCATGTTTGGATTCTTACTGTCGTGTCTAGAATGGATTAGCTACCTTTCAAACCTAGCTTAACCCAACAGTATTGAAGTGAACACTTTGTTCCTAGAAGATAAGGCTTACTCGTGTCCCGGATATGTGGCAATATATCTAGTATCGATTTACCAGCGGAGGTCTGTCGTGGAAACCCTCGGTCAACGCCGCTGCCAGCCGGCTGTGACTCACTCACCCTAAACACTCAAAAAAGTTCCCGCGAAGTTCATACATCGTGAAACCGTATTGTATGAGGTAAGATTTCATATGTTTCGTCTCATCTCGAACGCAGCGTTTGCATTCTGATATCAATGGACATCATGTACGTTTTTATGCCGTTTGCTCATGCCTACAGCATTGAATTAATCATCAAGATTCAAGCAATGATTTAATCGAAACTTATCGTTTTAATTTTACTTAATGTGCCTGAAATCACGCTGAATTGAGTTCAGTTCCCCTCTTGTTGGCTATTGTTGTCTCTGATTTACCGCTCTATCCGTCGCGATCGCTTGCAAACTATTCCACTGTGGAATGACCTGTCCTATTCTAAATCTAGTCACCGATACGTGACATTTAGTCAAGGTAACAGTCATCTGTTCAAAACAAAACCCAGTACTTTAACTCTTTGATTTTATTTCTGTTAGTTGAATTTCCATCAAAAGTCTCACGCATTTCGCCTTAGTATTTTTCCAGCCATAAAATCTAGCAAATATTGCAAAAAAGTTTGAGGTACCCCCAGGGTTTAGACGATATTTATTTTCAAAGCGGAGATATAACTATTTCCTGCTATCATAAGATATAGCTGACAAACAGAGCGCCCTACCAAGAGTCCTTATTTCGGTATAAAGCTTTACCTCCCTCGGTAACATTCATCTTTTGTTGTGAGTTCTAGTCAAATTATACGAAATAATTGTTTATGTATCACAAGATAGTCTCTTGGTATTTGTGCCTATGATGATAAATACTGCTCTCGTGTTGGCTCCATGTAATGCCCAGAATAGACTATGGGTATGCTCGTCAACTACTACCACTTCCGTTCCTCTTTCCAATTTCCGGTAGCTCGCATTTCGCGCTCACTCAAATCACTGCTCCCCGGCACCTCATCATGTATTGCAGAGCAAGGTAACTTAGAGAAGGAAGAAAAATTTTTCCAACAGTAAGATCGCTTTGCATTTACATCTGCACAGTAAACAGAGCCATACATGTACCGACAAAAGGTAAATTAGGAGAATTTGTTTTTGTTTCAGGCAGTATGGTTGCTGAGATCAAAGCAAAGGGTTCTAAATCTAGGCGAGCATCCGGGCAAACTGTGCGCCTTAGGAAACGGCATTGGGTTTTGTCTGGACTGAAAGCAGAGAACAAAAATGTTGGTATGTTGATTTGCCTCACAAGTGTGCTTGTTAAGAGTAGGGCTTCGTCTACATTATACCGGATGGCGCTCCCTCACGAACTCCATATCGGATACCGGTAGGTCTTTTAATCACATGGAAAACAATAGTTTCCGAGCGTGCCGGTCTTGTTCCAGTTCTGAGTCATTTTCGTTCACACTTGGCCGATAGATTTTTCTTGTCGACATAAAAAGTGTTCCGGTATAGTGTAGACATAGCCTAAGAGGGGCGTTTTTTCGCTTGAAGAATTTCAAAACATATTTATATTTTCGTAAGCCCCCTGAAGAGTTGAGGTTTTCAAGAGGGCAAAGAGTTTGGTTGCCAAACTTTAAACGCTCGCATTTCTGTTTTCTCACCATGTTGCTGTTCAGGTACCGTTTCTGTATAGTGACAAATTAGCACAGTTGATAGGTTCCTATTTTCTCGTGCCCTGTATGTTTGCCTTTAGTTTCACAATAGTTCTAGCTAACTTTCTTTGTTATTCATAATCACTGCATTTATAAACAGTTGAGTTTTGAAATGCAGATGCCAACCAAACTATATCTTGTCGACGTAGTAATCCACACAAAATTCATCAGAATTGTGCGCTCTTGTACTCTAGTCTAAAAAATTTTATTCAGTCGCTTAAAACTCACTCATTTTAAATTAAGTTCACGAAATGACTAAGAAAAGTCTCTGAGACCATGGTATTGTTTTGCCTTCGTCTTTGGTTCGCTTGGGCAAGTTATTCGGACTTATAATCATGGGGCTTTTTGTTTTAAAAAAGTACAAAACTCAGCCGATAAAACCTGGACGTTTAGTGTTACCCTGCAACTATGTAAATGGAGTATTTTTAGATATCAAATTGGTCAAAAGAAAGTTGAGAATTTTTCAATGTGCCGCATATGAAAAACATCGGGAGTGAATGGAAGGAGTGGTCACGGTGAATAGCAGCAAAGGTCATCAAAATTTTTGTTTAATTCCACAGTGGAAATTAAATGATAACCTTGTCACGGTTCGTTAAAACAATAACACCACTAGTATAAAAAGACAGGTTAAAGAATAAACAGAAAACAAGGAGAAGATAACGAATTGATTTAACGCCAACATTGCCCAAAGATCACGTACCAGGAAAACCCTTCTCGCGTTACAATACAAGCGTTGATACCATGAGCCCGGGCAGACGTGATCAATAAGTAACTTCTCCTCACAATTTCAATTCAGTTTCATTCAAGCACATATTGAGAAATTAGAAACTTATCAACTTACGGGGTAGTGAATCGGTTAAATGTTAGAATCTTCAAATTAAGAAGTAAGACTTTCTATGGGTCACCAAGGAGAACGACTGTTCAAATCTTGGGAGATAAAGGGTTAACCTTCAACTTCCCCTCCCATGTCAAAATACTGACAAGCAAAGAAATTATAAGCATTGGAAAAAGTATCAAGACAAAAATTTGGAATTCAACCCAACACTGTATTCTCCACCGTAACGTATACGCAGTTGTGTGGCTTTCACAAAGGAGAATTTCTCTTCAGATCTTCAAATCCGTTTCGGATTTGTTGAAAGGCTTTTAATAAAAATAAAATAAATGTTGAAAAATAAGAGGTTCAGCCTTCCTTCCGGCCTAAAATATATTTTTAGCTTGAATTCGTGTCAGGGAGACGCTCAGCTGGAACAGTTCTTATCTGTGTTACTGCCTCTGACCTGAACACACGACACCATATTCATAAAGTAATGTTTAGGAATTCTGTGGCTTTAACTAAGGAGAATTAGTCTTCAGATCTTGGTCTGGATTAGTCGAGTGACTTCTTACGTAAAACAAGCGTGGAAAAATGAGAGGTTTAGCTTTCTATCGCTCAAAATAATTTTGCGCTTAAGGTTCGTGTCAGGGAGAAGCTCAACTAGAGAAATTTCCTCGGGTCTTATCTGTGTTACCTTGACCTGTATACCTGAAGATGAACACCCTCCAATCACGTGATCCAAGAATGGGTTCTCTTCACTTAGTGCCAGTGTCTTGCTTTATGTTACACTGTAAGACCGCGTGCTTAGTATCCTTAGTTTGATGATCTTCTCATTTCTCATCACCTGTTTGCTTACCAATGTATGGAAATTGTTACGAGAGTTTAAACACTGGTTACTTGTGGGCGTGAAAGGGTTAAAAATAAAACAGGTGCCATTCTGAATTTGGATTGGTCTGACTGATCATACACAGGAATGTGTACCACGGTCATATCATAAAGAGGGTCAGCCTTAATTCAAACCACACCTTAGTTCCACATGTCAAATGTTAAATCGCAAAGACATGTTATTCCACAGGTGGCCCAAGCTTCCACACAGGAGCAAATGCAGGTCGATTTATTGGAAAAGATGTAATTTTGTGAAATAATAAAGCAAGCTTATTTTGAGCCTGGAGAAAGTTCTTCCACTTAAATACAAAATCGTTACATTTCCCGTACAAAGTATTTAAAATCGAGAGTTTGGGACGTCTGTGGTTATTCTGCAGAGTGCGTCCAGGAGGGATGTCTGTGATATCTGACATATTCTTCCGGTCTGATCTTAACCAGCCTAGTTCTCATCTGTCCTATTCCAAGCTTTGATCACTTCAGTCATATTTAAATTGGGCACAAATTGCCCTTTTTTATCCTAACAAAGCGTTAAAGCAACTGGCGAGTCGATCCCAGTGTTTTGGACATTAGAGACCTTAAGACACCCCGATTCCGATATACGGGTACGACGCCATGTTTGACCATATTTGGTAATGACATCTTCTCTCCTCCCGGTAACATAGCCGTTCATCCGGGGTAAGTGGCACTCTACCGATCGCTTGGAACCCACTGAGTTCGCCCCGTAGTGGGCATATAATTCATGGTAGGCCACCATATAGTCACCAAATATTGTGTTTACAGGGGTATACAAGGGTTTACAAAGGTATATCCTTGTAAACCCTTGTATACCCCTGTAAACTGACTATATTGTGGCCTACCATGAATTATATGCCCCATGAGTTCGGCCCCCTCGAGTTTGCCCCGCATTTCAGAGTGGTTTCGCCCCGCAATCAACAAGTGTTGGTAACGTGTTAAAAAGACGATGAATGTATGTATCTGTGTGTATGTTGCTTCAAGACGAAAAAGGTTACTGACTACCACGATAAATTTACGATCATTGACACGCGAACGAGAACGTTACTTAAAACGAAAAAAGTTTCACGCCGAGATGAAGTCACATCTGACGCGACTTCATTAAGAGCATGTAATCATGTTTTGGACATTAACACGCGAACGAGTATTATCAAGTTTACTTAAAACGAAAACAGTTACTGACTACCACGTTGAAATTAAAAAAGTATTGTTTCGCACCAGACGCGACTTCAAAGCGCAGTCATGAACACGTGGTCTGCAATGAAGTGTTATAATTTTCAAAATTACAATCATTTTCGCGTTTAGGGTTGGTTGCTTTTAAGTTTGAAACTGTATTGATTTTTCTGAATAGATATCTCGCGTATTTATTATGAAGAAAAGTTGTTTAGTAAGGGAAGAACTCGGAACATTGGGGGCGAACTCACTGATATTCGATCGTTTGCGAGCAAGCAGAAATGAGCAAAAAGGTAAGTGCATTTGTGCTGTATCGTTTGTGATTGTACCAAGCTAAGTCTATTTAACAAGAAACATTCACCCAAAAAGGAGCTGATACGGTCGTTGGAAGCGGCGAATGGCAGAGAAATATTCGTGGTCGAAAATCTTTTAGAACGCAGAAACATTTTACTTTTATTTATTTTTTTTTTTTTTTTTTGCTTATCTAGCCAAAAAAGGAAAGTGTGTTTCGAAAGGACACTTTCTAGAAATGTTGAGCTTATGTTTTATATTTTCTCAGTCCTTCTATGTTTAGTCCAGGTAACTTATCACGTGTATCGCTACCGGTAATTTCCCCGTACCTGTGCACCGGAATCGGGGTATCTTAGGGTCTCTATTTTCGCTGTGGCTATATGCCCGACAGCCGGGCACAGTCTTAAATAGACTAAATGCCCGGCAGCCGAAAAATTTTACGGAATTTCCACTGTAAGGTTCTTTTAAACTTCTTGAGAGTATTAGATGTGTTCTTAGGATTGTTGAGCGATTCCAAAAACCATGTTGATTTTCTAGTTGACGAAATATCTGAACTTGGGCATACCTTAAAATCGCTGTATTGTCGATACTTAGAAAATTTTGGCTCAGCCCGGCATTCAGAAATAGTCACCAAATTCCGGCAGAAAGTCTCATTCAAACCTAACGAGAGTATTCGATGTTTGTTAAGATATGCCAAGCGATTGTAAAAATTATTTTGGTTTTGTAGTGGACGAATTTTCCGAACTTGTGCGTACCTTGAAATCGCTTGTTTCTCCACACTTAGAAGATTTGTGATCCGACTGCCGGGCACGGTCTCAAATGCGCTAAATGCCCGGCAGTCAGAAATGTCACCTCCAAACTATCATATGTCGATTAAGAAGTGCTAAGCGATCCTGAAAAGTTTTATAGATCTCAAATCTAATGGTTGGTTTACGCTGAAACGAAATATTGAATGAATGAATCTGAATGCCGGGCTGAGCCAAAATTTTCTAAGTGTCGACAACACAGCGATTTTACGGTATGCCCAAGTTCAGATATTTCGTCAACTAGAAAATCAACATGGTTTTTGGAATCGCTCAACAATTCTAAGAACACATCTAATACTCTCAAGAAGTTTAAAAGAACCTTACAGTGGAAATTTCGTAAAATTTTTCGGCTGCCGGGCATTTAGTCTATTTAAGACTCTATTTTTAATCGCCTCCGCAACGCGTAAACAATGTTATGGCGTAGCTCAATATATACTGAAAATCGTACGGCTAGACTGCACTTAGACACTTAGTTTTGCTTCGTTGACGGAATCACTTAACGATATTCTCTCTAGTGTTTCGATAGGCAAGAGCGCAGTCGCATGTCAACAATCTAAATTGATTTCAGTCAAAATATTACACCGGATGTCGTGTTGTGTTTTCTCCGGGCACCGTCAGATCGGTTTGAGTGCCTCGGTTGGCATGGGTGAAAAAGTTCTCAGTTTACTTTCAGTGACAGAATTTCACTTTTTGAAATATTTTGCTTTAATTTTGGTGGCTTTTCCCGAGCTACACTGCTTAGGTATTATGTCCCTGGTCATGCTGGGACAACATTTTGACCCAACGTTGTTATGTAATAATTAAAGATATCTAACAAACGACTTGTGACGTAGCATTAGGAACGCACCTCTTTATGACGAACAATAATTGATTTCGGTTAAGTGGACTTGTTCCTCGATTTTGTGGACCTTTTTGTCTTAAACATGTGATTTATTTGCGCGGATTATTGGAGCTTTTCTGGCTTAATTGGAAGGAAATATTTTCCGCCAATTTAATACCGGAACTCTTTGTTCACGTTCCGCCGGCGTCATTTCTTATTTTGATGCCGGTTAGGATTATTCCGCTGTCAGACGTAACTGAGCTTCCAACCAATAGCGCCATCTCTCAAGATGTTGATAATGAAGGTAGGAAATTTGTAGGCCAATTAAGCACGGTGTTTTAGCTTTTCTGTTGGTCAAAGCATATGCATATTTACTGGGTACAAGCGCTTAGGCAAAGTGGGCTTCATTTGTTACGTAATATTTAAAGCAACATTGAACATTGCGTGACGAGCAGAGTAATGACTGCGAAGAAGACTGTTCAGTTAGTGCCGTAAATATATTTAAGAGCAATGCCCGATAGATCGAACATATGAACATTTTAAACCACCAGTAACAATGTGTTCTTAAATTACTACTGAGTCACTCAAATCGACAAATTAGGTTAATTTGTTGATTTTTTGCATCTGATTGAACTTCATGAATAGAACAACAAAGATCCCAAAGTTGTTATACAGTTTTTACACTAACCGTGTCCTTCTTTAACTTTTTAATCAGCAATGTGAAATGACAATTTTAATCCTTTCCTTTCCAAACAGTCCGTTGTTGGGTCGTCACGCAACGTTGCCTGGTGGGGGCGGGGGTGTGAACGTTGCGTGACCACGGAAGAAACATCATGAGTTTTGACACGAATGCTCTGCTCTCTGGAAAAAAGAAATTGAGGCATTGCCGAGTACACTGGAAACAGATGACATAGGCTGAGAAATTATTAACTCAAGAATATTGAATTGTGTTAAAACCAAATTGACATAGCCAACGTGAAATTAATTTTATTGCGTACGCTTAAAATCTTCAGAGGAAAAAGGTCTTTCTGTGCACAATCCATACCAACAAGTCAAAAATTGAAATATTCGCAAGTACGCTCCTTCCCTTTGTAATAAATGTGAAAAAAATTAATGTTACAATGGCTTTGACAACGAACACTAAAGTAAAACAACTTTATTCCTGGGTAGTATGTAGCAAAATAGAGTTGGGGTTGAGTGTTGTTTATTTCTTAGTACTGAATGCTCCCATGGGCGAGTACCTGACCATGGGGAAATAAAGTACAGTATCTGTTTTAATTCCATCGAAGTACGGAGAAATTATGGTATATTTTATGACTTGTACTATTGAAATATTTCATGACTTGCCTTGATTTGCATTTATGTTACAAAGTGGAAACCCTCTTTGAGACTCGAAAAGGGTGAGGTGACTGTAGCTGGGGAAGCATAGGGGAAAGTGTCTAGCAATTGCCCTTAACAGTTGCAAGCGATAGATGGCCGCCAATGGGAGCTTGTCTTTTCGTAACCAAAGAATTGATGTTTTTGAAATGAAACCAGATGTTTATGAGGACAGAACAATCGCTAAAATATTGTATTCTAGTCAAAGCCCTATAAAAGGAAGGAAACATTGTTCTGCATTGAAAGGCCTAAAAGATGTCCACGGCCACTTTCGTTGTTCGCCCTCGAGAATGTTTGAATAAAAAGTTCCCGTGGGAAATCCAATGGCCTTTTTTGAAGGAACTAAATTTAAAAAACAGGCCATTTGTTATTTTTGGACCTAAATTGGTAGATTTGCATCTAAATTACCAACTTGCGCTACGGTTTACAACAGAGTTAAACTAAGCAATAAAAGATCTTGAAAATGTTTTATTTGGGTTATTTAGAGACTGCGCACAAATGTATAACCAATATGTATCGCGACCGAAACTCGTTAAACGTGTTTCCGGCGGAATGAGTTAAAACAAAGTTTTTTCTAATCAATAGGCTGATGCAATATTCAAATTTAGCCCTTTGAATGTCAATGGTTATTTCGAAGAAAGATAACTAGATGAGTTCGGTTTTGATTCGCACAAAGGCTTTGTTTGATAAAATAAGCCACAAAAGCAGTAATTGTTGACTAGTAATCCGAGAAATATATTTTTCCATTGAAGTATTTCAATGTTTGGTGCAACGTCTTGTGTTGTGTGACATCAATGCTCGATGTTTTTATCACGCCTGACACACGTGGGAAAACCCTTCATTATCCAAAACCAGCCAATCACATGTCTAAGATACATAAGCTGTCAATGCCTCTTTGTTTTCAACGGCTTGTTTTATATCTGACATGCAAATCTTCCGGGTAAAATGACATGCAAATCTTCCGGGTTAAAAGAGAACATTCAAGAACCGGATTTCCTATTTTCACATATTTTTTTCTCGCCAAGTTCCAAGCCTTCAACTCCCAATAGTGGAGGGCTGCTCAAGGCTACTGTGGAATCGGAAGTGACGAGGCGTCCGGGAGAGCCTTCTTTAGCCTCTTTGGGTTGTTTTTGTCGTTGATGTGTGTTTGTTTTTAAATTCATCCTGCTGCTTTTAATGAGGTAAATTTATTTTTACTACGGTTCTTCTTGGGTTGCACTTAACTTACCTTAAGGTTGGAAACGATGGGCAAAGGACAAAGGGATAAACGTTTTGTTACGTAATACTCACCGATCGCTTTTTATGGCCGGTTTTATGTGAGATATGCAGATGAAAGCTATCTTGTAGACAACTTGAAGACACAGGAAAAGCATAATATCTGTAAGCGTTTCTGTAAGTGACTAGACCTGTAAGTTGTTTTACCAAATCCATTAACTTGTAATTTTATAATCCATTTCAGCTGGCCTAGAGGATCGTTAATCTATTTCGCTTGTAATATTGCGTCCAAAGTTCACCTGCTCGAAACAACGAACTTTGAACATAACTTCTTCGAGTTAATCACGATTGGCTTTATTTTCTTTTCAGCTCTCTTACGTTTAGAGTTTCTCACCAGCCTTTGATTAAGGCTAAGCCTTTGATTCATTTGTAGCTCTAGAGAGGACCGTAGTTAAGAATCATTTTGGCAGCGAAGGGTTTCTGTCATATTTAGAGCTGAATCTCTTCAACCGGAGAGCCTTCGCTGCATAGGCCGCCCTTCACAATTGCTCCTTAATATCTTCCATGCTGTGAATAAGGTGCAAATGTAGCAGTAACCGAGCACATACAATAAGTTTTAGTTATAACATCTGATTTTTTTTCCTTAAAGATTCATATGTAGGGACAATTCGTTTTAACAGCAAATGCATTTGTGATGTTATTTCAGTCGTTGTGTTTGTGCTCTGTTATTTTCTTTGTACGTTACACTGCGCTAACAAATAACGAGCCTCTAGGGATTTTGTGTTCAATAACTTTTAAGCTCCTTTGAACGTCTGTAAATTTGTACAATGCGGCAAATGGTGTTTACCGAATCAGAGAGAGTAGCTGCTTATTTCTTCCCGAGAACAAAGATTTTATCAAATTGCGATGTTTTCGTCTATCCCTCCGCATGCTCAATTAGTGAAGCGAAATCTTTTTTATTGCGGGTACCTGTGAGAATACAAGAACTTTCTGATTGGTTTGTTTCCAGTATTTTGCTGCAACTGAAAGACTTTGTCGTTTTGGTTTTATTCCAAAGCGCAATTCGCCCCGGTTCATTGAATGTTCATGACTCGGCGAACATTTCGCTGTATATCGCAAGTTGTAGTTCATTGCTGTTTCTGGTAGACCTGAGTACTTAGACTGGAGCGATATTTACTTTGCGTCTAAAAATACTCCGGCACAATGAAGTTGAAGCCTTTTTTATGCAGGGTATAAATTGATCAGTTTTTTTCTGTCAAAGGTTTAATATTTGTGTCTGGGAATTGGCAAAAAGGCAGTATTTTTCCAGACAGCTGTTACGTAACACCGTAAGAGTGACGAAATTATCTCTTGAATCGTTTATTATCAGCTGGACTTAAGTCATACACAAAAATGCTATTTTACTCCGCGTTTCTTTCTACATATTGGTTCAAAACAGTTGTCATACCACAGGGCTCGTTCCTAAGGTTGAACACTTGAATTGCAGAGTGTGGCCATTGCATTCTGCTGTGTGCAGTTTAGAAAAAACAATTAGAGCGAGATTCCCAATCACGAGCGAGAAGCTAAAAGTGATTTGAGCTCTTTCGCCCTTGACTCACTATGAAAGGTAGTGCGCGCTATTATGTTCTCAATAATCCCTAAGCTAAGTGAGTGAGTTCATACCGGCGTTTTATGTGACTATATGAAACCTGTGTAAACCCATGCGGGAGGGACTGTGGGAGGTAACATCGAACGGTGTACAGCAGCTCTCTCAAACCCGTGTTTGACTTTGTCAGAGTGTAATGATTGTTCTGCAACTGCAATGGATCTTATCGGCCAAGGCACACTGAACTTCCATGGATGAATCTGTGTTGATCCCTCGATTGCATGCCACGAAAGCGAAACTTTCGTCACATTATGTAGCTGTATTCCAAAATATGCCCATTTGTAATAAACTGAGCTGTTGGAAACCAATGAACTTTATGTAAGTTTTACTACTGAGTCGATTTTTGGTCACCAAAAGATGTATAATTTCGTGCTGCTCTAACTGTCCATCAATATGGCAAAGCGTAAAAAAGCCGCGGAAAGCCGCTGAAATTTACGTGATTATTGGATTTTGATTTCAATTTTGATCGCTAAACGGTGTAGAATTTTATGCAGCTCTAATTGTTTGACACAATCGAATTTTGGTCGCTAAACGGTTTATAATTTTCAATGTCCGTTGTCTCTCTCTCCTAGCTTGTGCTTTGCTTCCAAACGCCGGGCATGCTAAAATGCACGGAATGACATCCTCTCGAGATAGTGAGAGTATCGCACTGGGAAACAGAGGAGAAATATTGGAAGTGAAGTTTGAAGATCCTTGGGTTAGAAGAGCCGACTACAAACCCAGAAAATTCGAACGTAAGTGCGAAAACGTTTTGATTTTTTTTTTCAGTTTCTTCTTTTCCGATTTATAAGTGCTTTTAAAGTTTTAATGCTACTTAGCAGGAAACATTCACTTCTAGATGGAGGACAGAAATACCTGTACTGTATTTTTGCACCGTATTCTTAAAGCTCAGATGCCGAAATGGTTTTAGGACTTGAATTAAGTTCTCGCTTTAAGATGAGGTGCTGATATGAATGTTAAGGACTTGACTCGAGTACTGGCATTTAGTTTCTGTGCTGAAATGAGTGTTAAGGAATTGCCTTGAGAGTTTGCTGCAAGCCGCGATGCTGAAATACGTTTTCATACGCTTTATCCTGAGTGATGACATTTAGTTTATGTGCTGAAATGAGCTTTTAGGAATTGACTTGAGAGTCGAGCTCGCTGCAAGCCGCGATGCTGAAATGTGCTTTTCGTAACCGTTGTCCTGAGTGATGACATTTAGTTTATGTGCTGAAATGAGTTTTAAGGAATTGACCTGAGAGTTCGCTGCAAGCCAAAATGCTGAAATGCGCTTTTTGTACCCGTTGCCCTGGTAAAAGTTGATGTGCTGAAGTTAGCTTTTAGGAATTGACTTCACTGCTGGCAGTTCATGCACTGTCATGCTCCATAGAATGGTTAAACGAGGGCTGTCCAATACCCCGACAAATTTATGCGGTGCATTGTATTGTATTTTATAATATAGCTACGTTCTTACGCGCGCTCTGATTGGTCAAAAACCTATGTTTTATCAGAGTTTATAATATAGCTACGTTCTTACGCGCGCCCTGATTGGTCAAAAACCTATGTTTTATCAGAGTATAAAACATAGAAAAAGCGTGTTTTATTGTTTTTCGCCACATTACCTTCACTCGATAATTCTCTAAGAGATGGCGAAAAACATTTTTCGTTGAAGAAATTCATGATGGAATTCTCTGCGAAGCAGCAGAAAGTTTTGAAGCTGAGAATAATAAAACAAATAAAGAAGAAGAAGCGAAAAAAGTCGCGAATTTGGTATTAATTGGCGTCGGTTTGTCGATCTGTGTGCTTTGTTGTTTCTATTCGCGGCATGTAAAATCTATATCATAAAGCGAATAAAGAAGCCTAAGCCGTGTATTACACTGTGATTAAAACACTCCAGGCATTTGAGAACACTCGAGAAATGTAGAAAACACTCGCCTGCGGCTCGTGTTTTCTACATTTCACTCGTGTTCTCAAATGCCCGTCGTGTTTTATCACAGTGTAATACACGGCTTAGGCTTCTTTATTTGTTAAATAAAACATAGAAAAAGCGTGTTTTATTGTTTTTCGCCACATTACCTCTACTCGACAATTCTGTCAATTCTGTAAGAGACGGCGAAAAGCATTTTCTTTGAAGAAATTCATGATGGAGTTCTCTGCGAAGCAGCAGAAAGTTTTGAAGCCGAGAATAATAAAACTAAAAAAGAAGAAGCGAAAACAGTCGAGAAGTTGGTATTAAATGGCGTCAGTTTGTCGATCTGTGTGCTTTGTTGTTTCTACTCGCGGCATATAAAATCTATACCATAAAGCCAATAAAGAAGCCTAAGCCGTGTATTACACTGTGATTAAAACACTCTGGGCATTTGAGAACACTTTGTCAGAGTATTCATTTGGACAAGTATGGGTTAAACAGAATGGGTTGAGAAGTAATTGGCAAAGAAACCCGTTTACCCTTTCGCTTTGAAAATATCTGTTTTCAATTCTCTCTTTCCCATTTATTCTTACCCCTTCAGAAGGAAAGAACACGTGAAAATAACTTTTAACCGTAGTTTAAAATGAGTTTAACTTTTAGCTTTAACATGATATTTTATTACCACATAGAAGGTTCTCGTCAACACTAACTATTAACTGATATATTAACAAAATACAGATATCAATCTTTTATTTTAGTTTATATATGAGATCCTTTTCGATATCAAAATTGCGTCTATCAGCAATGAAGTTTACAGTTTTCGAGCAAAGGAATTCATTCTTTCATTGGATCCCTGAAATATGGGAAAACTTTGAGAATCGCCGAAACCGCTGGCTAATTCAAAATTCAGGTGGATTTGTGTGCGTAATCCTGTCTGGGCATGTGAATAATAATTAAGCCCACGGGAATCATGGTGGTTGCCAAGCAATAGAATGTACCTTAAAGGCATTGCACTTTCAGTTCGGAGCAGCAATGTGGACAAACTTGTGAGAAGATGATCCATTGGTTTCTGAGGAGTTTTCATTGTATTATACCTCGTTCACACTTTTAAGTATATCCGCGTCGGAATAGTTATTTCTATTAAAAGAGACTGGGGCACGCAAGTTTGATTGAGTTTCAGTTCGATGTAACTCGCTGCTGACATCAGCAAGCGAGATCTTTGGAAAACTTAAGACTTCGGACTTTCTCGAGAATATGTTAGAATCAATATTGGGAAATACAACTGTTCGATTGGCTGCACAAATATTTACCGGAAACGACATATGTTTGCAGCAAGATGGGTGGGGCCTCCGTGATAGCTGTGACTCTGACACGTCATAGAACGATATAGCCATTCACAAGAGAGGTTCTATTTCAGCCCATAAACTGTGATGAAATACCATGGTATACAATAGCGCCTTCTATTGGCCAATGATATTCATGACATAATAGGTCTTTCATTTCATAAAGGTCACAAATATCATGCTACATAGGTTCAGGAACAGTTTCATAATCAGCCATTGCCTTTAATAATTTTTTTTACCGTCATATATTCTTATTACTAGCGTATTCTTATTGTAAATATTTTTTTTTATTATCAGCATACATTTATATTGTAAATAATTTTATTACACGTAATTCAGTCATTTGACCTGCAAAGTGTATTTTTTCAATTAACGGTGCATCTATCTATCTATCCATGTTTGCCCAACCTTTCAGAACTGCAGAATAACGAGACTGTGCATTCCCATTCTTTCGTGGCATTTTTTCGTCATTTTGCTGTCCTGAGTCGTCCAACCGTCCTGTTGCGAAAGGTCTCTAATGATGGATGCTGGCAAACAAACTTTGTTGATGTTAATGCGTGTTAACCACTGTTTAATTTACATATATTTGAGACTGGCTTAAAAACACTGTTCACAGCACTGAGTGTGCAAGATTAGGGGGCAAAAGTTGTATACTGTATTGGCATCTCATGTATTTTTTTACCCTTGAAGTTTTAATACTGACCGGCCTATAGTTTCCCGTAGTGATATAGTAATAAATCCTGAAAATGAGGAAATCAGGTGACGACCACTCGTAATGAACTGCGGTGATATTCTTTTTCAGTATTCTCTGGTATTGTATGAAATCTATGGGAACCGTTAAAGGGAATTTGTACGTTGACACGGCTATGGTTTGCGGAATGTTGCAAAATTCAGGACTCTTAAAGGACAGTGCGTTTCCTGTCCTTTAACTAAGAAACAGGTTTGCGTTGGTTACGAAAGGCGTAGAGGATTTTGGCCGGGAAAAAGCTGTGTGTCCTACAGCATTTCTCGTTCTCCCAAACTTTCACTCGTGTTTCTAACTCGATAGATACACGGTACATGTTTTCTATTTCTTAAATATAATATGATGCTATGGTTTCAATATACGGTATGATATATTTAAGAACTACAAAACATTTTCCGTGTTACTGTCGAGTTATAGAAACACGAATGGAAGTTTGGGAGAATGAGAAATGCTGTGGGAACACGAGCTGATAGGCGAGTGTTTCCACAGCTTTTTCGAATTCTCGCAAACTTTCACGAGTGTTTCTATTAAACAATTAGATTATGAGCTCGAGATTTCTATCGCGTGATAGTTGACGAGGGCGCAGCCCGAGTCAACTATCACGCGATATAATCTAATTGAGAGCGAATA
>OX453284.1:21649121-21691621 GCA_949710005.1 Ricordea florida
ATTATTTCATGGGAAGAACTTAAGGAAAACAAAATTTGTATATATATTATATTTTTAATAAAGTTGGTTGTTTTTATTATTATTATTATTATTATTATTATTATTATTATTATTTTCTTCCATCAAAACTCACTTACACAAGGATTTCCTTGAACTCCCGGCACCATTCACCTCGAGGGGGGTAAATAGTGGGACAGTTAGATTACTCAAACTGCCAAAATTGCTGACTTAGTATATGCTTAAAAAAATCTTGATCGTACAATTTAGCCAGCCTGTTTCTCACTCGCTCGTGTTTTTTTTTTTCCAACAGGACTCCGAATGAGTGTACTCGCTTCATGTGCCTTCATGTTTCTGGGTCTGGGCTTAAGATGTGTAACATCGAGTTCGTCTTACGCCATCTGGTGAGTGACAAATTGAAATACTGAATTGATCAGAAGTTCAGTGGCTCTCAATTTCACACTATTCGTGTCATGATAATTTTGGAAATAATGCGTCGTGAGCTCTCAAATCTCCCTATTCGTGTCATGAGAAGTCAGAGAAAAATCAGTGATCAGTTTTTTTAAATGTCCCTATGATGTCTCATAATTTCATACTATTCGTGTCATGACAAGTTAGAGAAAAATCAGTGATTAGTTTTTTAATTCTCCCTATGATGTCTCATAATTTCATACCATTCGTGTCATGAGAACTTAGGAAAAAATCAGTGATCAGTTTTTCAAATCTTCCTATGATGTCTCGTAATTTCATTCCATTCGTGTCATGAGAATTTTGGAAATGATAAGTGATCAAGTTTTTTAATGTCCCTCGTATGTCACTTAGTTTCCTACCATTTGTGCCATGAGATTTTAAGACATAATCAGTCACGACAAAAACGGAATCGGGATTCGCTCCGTTGCAAACGAATTTTTCACCTTTAATACTGGCGCAGAAATATCGCGTTTTAAGTGTCATTAGTGAAGTCCCGCACGAACTTTAAATGGCGACGAATGTTAAAAGAGAGAGAGACGAAATAGGCGCGAATTACGCTAGGTACTCAAGAAAGAAGCATTTGGCACTTAATAGGGAACGATGGTGACTTGAACGTAACCTTTACATTCACTAAAAGATTTTTAACTGCTCTCAGTAGTGAAGTGCTGTCGCATAGTGTTCCCTGGGTCAGTGGTGAGAACATCAGGTGACTTTCTTACTTGGGATCCTTGTTAGGTCCATGGGTGCAGGTCAGTTGTTGAATGGTTTGGCTGGTCCCGTGACACAGGCGGCCCCAACTCTTGTGTCCGCGACTTGGTTTCCACCTAACCAGCGGACTACCTCCACCGCCGTCTCGGCACTGTGTGGCTCTTTAGGTATAGCCATGTCGTTTGTGATTGGTCCGTTGGTTGTCAAGGATATTCATTCCGAACTACGCGGCTTGAGAATCGACAGGGGGAACATTTCCAGGAATCTGAGGTGAGTTTGAGCTTTTGTCTGCCAAATGTAATGATACCATTCATTCCACGGAAGAAAGGCTTTGAGTTTTTTATCGTAGATTTTTTTTACAGAGTCGAGGTATGGTAGTCTGCTGTTTAGCTGGTTGTGCTTCAGATCAGGAGATCCTGGGTTCAAACTCGGACAGTGACACTGTGTTGTTCCTCAGTGGAGAGTCTTAAAGCGGTACTCCCCGCTGTTCCTCATTATGGCACGTCAAGGTTTTGATCAATAGTTGAAAAAAATCACTGCTAGATAGCATGTTACAAGCCTTGACTATATATAGTGTTACAAAGGTTGATCATGGTGACTGTTTACATTTATTTACATTTATTTATCTACTTTTTATGAAGTGAAACATTGGACATATATTTGGATACAAATCTCCCATTTTCAGGTGAGAAGAGTTATATTTTTCTTTTATGTCACATATCTAATCCCAACCTTCGAAATTCTGTTAGCCTTTTTGCCTTGTTTTCTCTATCTATGTCCCTCCCAATGTATCGATGTACCCTATCGCGCGTTTTTACGTAGATTTTCATTAATCAGCAATTAGCTTATTTTTCACAACAATTCTTTCCACTGCTTATGCACGTGGAATGACGGGGATGTTACAAGAGGATTTGTGCGAGCTCCCAAATGGAGACCCATACAAGAAAGACGTCTTCCATGCTATTCCTCCTAGATAATACTCTCTTCAGGCGTGCGTTTCTCAAAGGCCCCGAAAAGCCAGTCGTAATAATATGAAGCACATAATCTTCAAATTGTTCTTTTGATATGTTTTTAAAGGAAAAAAGTCTGCTATGCTGGCAGCGTTTGATAGGCAGAAGCATCCAAACTAGAGCGTGAAATTTCGTCGCTCTTTTCAGGGGCTAACGCTTCAATTTCACGTTGGTAAAACTCGTGAAATAAACCAGATTTTTGTCTTGTGTCAATTTCCCACCGATACACCACACGTTTTCTTTAGACATTAACTCGTTGATGCAGCGTGAGTTAATGCGCTCAAAACCGTCTCCAGGAACACGCGCCAACTCTCAATCCATCCAATTTTTGTTTACATTCTGTCTTTGCCCCAGACTCCATCTACAGAGACGCAACTCACTACTGGCCTCTGGACAATTTGAACATCTCAGTGACGAATACCAAAGAGAAAGGAGAGAAGGCGCGCACGGTAGGCGAATATTGGCGGGCTCAAGTCGCAAGCACCGTGCGAGACCTAAAAGGAAATGAAGAGGGCTTTTTGTTTGGTGGATGTTCAACATCACAAGGTGTAGTAAATCATAGTTTACAGACTGACGGTGAAAGCGCATGGGTGAACCTTGGGAACTTTGTGAACAGTTGCGCCAGCGATCCGTCATTGTGCCCACACGGTGTCACTGTTGCTCTGTGGATAAAATACCTAGTAGGCAACAACTCAGATCTACAGTATTTCCTTGGGACAAGTGGTACGAAAGAAGGTTTGAGGGGATTTTTGATATTTCAAGATTTCGTGTACGATACTGAAGATCATTTGTCCGTCAAGCTAGAAAACAGTACCATGCTCTGGAAACGAAGCTTCTACGTGCCACGTGACACGTGGACTCACGTGGCATTCACATGGAACAGTAGTGTCGGACTCGTGATATATGCTAACGGTTCGATGGTTGGCGGCGACTCCACGGGAAAGCAAACAGTTCCGTTAGATGTTTACCCTACGACGTTTACTCTCGGGAGACCCAGTGACGATGAAAAGGCATTTTCAAGGTCCTTTTATGACGAGATAGCCACATGGGACCGGAAACTGCACCCGAAGGAAATAGAAGCGATATTCAAGCGCACTGCAGACGAACTAAACGCACCTGACATGGTTAAAGGTAGGATTCGTGCAAAACAAAATATGGAAAAAGACAAATGTATTATCAGTTTTATCATCAAATTAGAGGCAAAAAAGTGAAAGTCGTTTAGATAGAATGTCGTCGTGATTTGTTAACCACACGATTCCATTCGTGAAAACTGAGAATCGGATGGGAAAAAGAAGACATTACACGGGGGCGCGAAGATATAGATTTTATTTTCGCAATTACGCAATTGCAAAATTGAGCGGGAAAGCATAGGTCATGACGTCAGTGACATCTTCACGTGTGAAGAGATAAGAAATACGTCACTCAGAACCCAGATGTACTTGCTTATGAAAATTGTTATAATACTATCTGGGTAATATCATACATTATTTGTTTCAAATGACCACAAAACAGGTGTTTGGAAATTTTGAGGTTTAATTGGCTGGTGATTCGTTTACCACCCGTATCATATCTTTCTTTCAATTTATTTTTCTGTTCTTTGTTCCTTTTGTTTTTTCTCTCTCTCTCTCTTTTTAATTTTTCTTCTTTCCGTATTTTCTTTTTTCATCTCTGTTAGTTGGTTGCATTTACTTTCCTTTTATTGTACGGCCTTGCCGTGTAAAAACAATTTAAGTCTATTAATAATGTAATTTTGTTTAATTAAAAAAAAATGTATTCACCACCCTGTCATTACGGTTAGGAGAGGAACTTCATATTTCTTGTCCCTTTCACCCCATTAGTGATCAGCATAAAACGTCTCCTTACAACATCAACACAATGTTAGGTAAATACGCTATTAGAATTGAGAAAATGATCAACTATCAACACGTTGCCGCGGTTCAAGGTTTGACAGTTGATTTTTTTTTCAACTTTGTTTCTTAGCGAAAGAACAGCTGGTGAAAGAAGGCAAAAGAGACATAATGAGGTTACTGTACTTTGGTGAGTTTACAAGACAATATCTACTATTACAGTTCATATGTACTCAAATCTTTGATATAGTTCCCTAAATTGGGCAGATATAAACTCACTGTAGATCGCTCCCAGCCGCTGGTCTACCTCTGCTGGTAGAGCATCGCGCCGTAGGAGCGTATCGAGAGGGGGATCCGGGAGTGGCCGTGACCCCCCCCCCCCCCCTTTGTGAGATAATTGTTTTATGTCCCTAGAATTCAGGTGGCGAAAACACGCGAATCCAAAGAATCAACATGCAATAAATCTTTTCAAGTGCTAGATTGTTACGTTTAGTAAAACATGGCGTGGATGTCCACATGCCAATCTGCTAAGTACCCTGGGTGTGACACAGTCTGACCCATCCCCCCCCCCCCCCCGTGAAGAATCCTAGCTACGCCCGTGCGCCGATATACGCGAGATGGCGGGCTCAAATCCTGTTCTTGGTCAGTTGATTGACTGATTGACTGACTGACTGACTGATTGGCTGACTGATTGGCTGACTGACTGACTGACTGATTGGCTGACTGACTAATTGACTGATTGACTGACTGACTGATTGGCTGACTGACCGGTTGACTGACTGACTGACTGACGGACTGATTGTCTGACTGACTGACTGATTAATTGATCGATCGATCGATTAATTGACTTGGTTGGTTGGTTGGGTGACTGATTGGTTGGTTGACTGATTGATTGACTGACTGATTGGTTGTTTGATTGATTGACTGACTGACTGGTCGGTTGTTTGATTGATTAATTGACTGATTGATTGGTTGTTAAATTGACTGACCGATCGACTGACTGATTGGTTGTTAGATTCACTGATTGATTGACTGACTAATTTGTTGTTTGATTGATTGATAGACTGACTGACTGACTGATTGGTGGTTTGATTTGTTGACAGACAGACTGACTGATTGGTTGTTTGATTGACTGACTGATTCGTTGTTTGTTTGATAGACGGCCTAACTGACTGGCTGATTTCTTGATTTCTTGTTGTGTGCTGGTTTATGGCTGATTGAGTGGTTGCTGGCTTAGTTGGTTGATTTATTACATGGATTGATTGATTGATTGATTTGATTAGTTTATCAATTAACAAGCATATTCTCTTTGGGACTGATTTATTGATTGTTTGTATGCTTGCTCGCATGCTTGCTTGCTGCTCACTAGATTTATTGATGTTTAGATCGTTTGATTGAGTGATCTCTTTTGTTTCTGTGCCGTAGAATTCGGCGTGGTGACGTTATTGTTCTTGTTGGTGATAATCTATTTTCCAAGCAAACCTCCACTGCCGCCCAGCATGTCTGCTAAAAGAAAAAGAGCCGACTTCAAAGCTGGAGCCAAGCAAATTATCAGGTGATGATCAAAGCCTACTAATGTATTTGCTCTAGAAAACGGCATAAAGCTGCTTTAGAAACGAGGGAAAAATAGTAAAAACTGCAGCGTTTAAAGCTGCTTGATTGTCTCAAAAACTAATTCATCATGACGTTATCGTGGTAGAAACGTGCGACTTCAATCAAAACATATGCGATTTTTCTTTGCCTTACTGCAAAAAAAGGGCAATTGAGGTGAATCTGTGCGGCAGCTCCCGTGAAGATCAGACATAGTTTGATGCTACGTTGATTTGATGCAATCAATGTTACTTAAAAAGTTACATTTCACCGACGCAACGCTTCGACACCGCTGTCTAGTGTCTTCTTCATCGCAGGTATAAAAGGAGCTTCACAGTCTTGCCCAATCGCCACTGAAGAAGATACTAGAGAGGAGTGTTGAAATGTCTGGTTGGTGAATCGTAACGTTTTGAGTTACATTCATTATTTCAAACCAGGGTTGCAATGTGCACTTTTCCCTTGATCCCCTAATTATGTTATTTAAGAAGGTCGTCTCTTAGTACGACAGTTTCATTGTTATCGGGACCGGGGGCGTTGTTTTTGTTATTTTTTTATGTTGTTTTTGTGTTTTGTTGTTGTTGTTGTTGTTTTTGTTTTTTCTGTTGTTGTTTTTTGTTTTTGTTTTTTGTTGTTGTTTTTGTTTTTTTGTTTTTGTTGTTTTTTGTTGTTGTTTTTGTTTTTGTTATTGTTGTTTTTGTTGTTGTTGTTTTTGGTTTTTTTGCTTTTTTTGTCCTTGCATTCCTAAAAGCGACTTGCCTTAATACTCCCTTGAGAAAGATGTCTCTCTTTTCCTCAAAGCCCCGTTTCTTATTAGTTTATTCCACTTGTTTTAGAAACAAACAGTTTTGGACACTTGGTTTGGTTTATGGCGTTACCACAGGTGCGTTGTTTTGATTGGTTGGTTTTTCTGTCGATGACATCGTAATCATTAACAGAACCCAGCAAATACAGTAGTTACTTCGTGTAAGAATCCGTATAGTAACTTGACCAATTCGTATCCTTTCTAGGTGTTTATAGTGGTTGGGGAGCGTCTTTAGCTGTCAATTTGGAAACTTTTGCTATCAGACAAGTAAGTACTTCAAACATGAGGAAGCTCATTCATTTGAATTATCCACCGGTTTGTTAAAATATTTGTTATTCTTGAACATCTTGTAGATCGAACCACTTTAGTATTTATGACTTTCTATAAAATTCCCTCTAACTTTCACCTTTTCCCTCCGGAGTGATCGATGTGCAATCTCTCTTTAGAACGTAAATACAATTCCGAACAAACAAGTTGTGGGAATTGAGAGAACGATCCATTGAAAGATGGAATTTGGATATAACACCAGAATACGCAAACTGACATATAAGGAAGGCAACCACACTCGCGAAAGAGGATTTCTTTTAAGACGTCAACAGGGAAAGGATTGCTTCCATTTCTCGTGAATTAATCCCTACAAGTGGACACTTCTTTGCTATCTGTCAGTACCGTAACGGACAGCTCAGTAATATCGGTATTAGCAAATTAATCGAACCTTTTCTTATAAGAAAGCTGTGTAGTATCCTTTCAAAGTATGCAATAAAGGTTTTGGACGGCATCTGGGTGAAGCCACGGAAGAAACAATCCACTACACTCGCCCTTTTTTGTCATTTCTTCTGCTTTATAATACCAATCACATTTTAACATGCGTCTTTACAAAAACCTTCAAGGCGTTTAAAAATTAACTTGACTTATTGTTATGTTTGCATTGATAAACATAATTTGTTTTTTTTTTAGAGTGAGGCAGGATGGATAGGTTTCTATGCCACCATCGCCGGGATTGGAGCTGGTTTGATTTTAGCACGTTGTGCGGACCTGTTTGGTGGGCGGATGAAAGCCTTGTTGCTAGTGCTGTTCTTCGGAGCTTCCGGTTGCTTCCTGTGGTTTAGTCTTTTGTGTCTGAGACTGATAGAATTTGACCACGGTAAGTAACACATTCGGCGCATTTATTTATTTATATCAGTAAGCGGTACCATTGGTAGTAGTAGCGTCAAAATTAAAAAGGCAGCTTTTCGCATGTCGGAAATATCCCAAAAAGTTTCACGATTGCCCGAGATTTTCCCGACCAATGAGAACATCGAAATCGTAGACACCTCCGAATGTCTGGGATCTTCGGCGACAAATTGGGAGAATCGGGACTAGTTCCATTTTCTCAACGCGTCCCACATTTCTGCGTTGGTCATCAATCAGTCAAAGATCTGGTCCACTGTACGATGCTTTATGTTTTTTTTTTTAATCGTGTCGTCTACTCTTCATCGTAAACGAAAGATCACGCGGGAGACCTCGTCCTGTTCTTCGGGTAAACTGGTTTGCCGTTTCAGGAACATTAAACGCAAAAATTGCACCTAAGGATTTTTGAACGCACGCCGCATGAAATTAGTTACGCATTACTTTTATATCATGCCATAAAAAATACAGCCAATGAGAATGCAGGAAAGTCGTTGTATATTTGTCAGTATTCCACCGAACCTTCCCATCGATCACTGCAATTCAACGGTATTACACCCAACCTTCCCATTCTGCGTTGCGATTCTCTGCCGTTTCTTTCAACTGTTGTTTGTATTTTCTGTGACATGGTATAAAATAGTTATGCAACCCCATCCCACCCGTCACTTGTATTTTTTTTGTTATACAAGTGACGAGTGGGATATTCCACGGTATATCACGGGAAAGGGTTGCACCACTGGTTAATATCCCATTTGTGGCAGTGGTTTCAGTCAAATGTGATAAAACTAATGACTCCACCTTATCACATGAGATACACAGTCCGGAATCCCGTCAGAACTCAAAGGGCAAATACAGAGCAAAAACACAAAGCAAAAAGCACGGGAAAATGTGTGCGAGTTTGTAAAAGTTGGCTTCGTTTTTACTTCTGATTGGCTGAAAAATGAGTGGTGCGAGATTTTGAAGCCGGTTACTTTAAGCTGGAAGTATTTGGGAATCATTTTCAACATTATATCTAACATCGCTTTAATTATACTCATAAAAATATGCTTTTAATATTAAAGACAAACGAGAGGCTTATGTTACTGATTGGTGTATTGCAGATGCCTTGTACAAGTCCAGTATCTTAGGAGGGTTCTTTGTCAGCGGCACTATCCCACTTTTCTATGAGTTGACAGTAGAATCGACTTATCCAGTGGCAGAGGGTGTGACCACAGGAGCTCTAACACTCATTAATAATATCTTCACTGTAGCTTTCCTGTTCATCTTGATGATCCCAGGAGTCGGTAAGTAAAATAGAACAGGAGCTTACAGATATATTAAATAGATTTAGGCAAGCCTAAAAGCGGAGCTCCTCACACAGACCCTCACACATTGAAAATGCTGTCACTTAAGTTATTAAATACGCCTGGTGTACGCAACTACTTAAAGAAGATTCGATAGCTGAAATAAATCGTCAAAAAAAAACATCTAGCTCGCGACTCAACGGAAGAGCCATCGCGCGAAAAACAAAGCCTCGTTTCGGTTTAAGACCTTCTAAATATCCCGGATGACTATGGCCGCCATGTTGGGGCAACGTCGTCGTCGTCGCTAGGCGCACGCGCCCGCGAGCCATGCCGCTAGCCACGATGACCATGAAAACTCAAACGCATGGTTTTCTCAACTTCTTTCCTCGCACGGTAGTTATGGGGCTCCGCTCTGCGGCTCTTCGAGCCGCTGTGGAGCTCCGCTATAATCCATGACAATTTGAAAGCAGCGTAGCCGAGTGGTCAACGCGGCGGACTAGAGATCTGGGTATCCCGGGTTCAACTTCCTCTCAGTTCCACTTCCACCAGTTGGATTTGTAACACGGTCATCTCGAGTTTCAGGTTCTCTACCACGCTTGTAAATGGCCAACTGGTTTGTCTCCCTTTCAGTTGGGATTCTTACCAAAGTTTATGTTTAATTTGCAATGCCTGTTTCTCCATTTACCGTGCCCTCAATTATAAATGCACTATAATAATAATAATAATAATTTTTTTTTAGTTTCTTCAATTTAAAGAATATTTTATTGACAACAATGCTAACTATTAAAATCCTATTTACAATTAATTCACTTGAAAAAAAGAAAAAAACTTATAATAATAGTAATAGTGAAAGCATTTTTTTAAAATAAAAATCAAACTTTATTCATAAAACATCGAGACATATTTATGTATAAATTATTATTGTTATTATAGTCGACTTGCGAAATACAATGAACTCATAGAAGAATTAGCGAATGCAATTATTTTTGGAACATTTTACACGCAAGAGCATTACCAACTCCACCACCTTCAAAACGTTTTGTTGTATTATCCCAGATTGCAGTGCGCTCTTCAGTGAATTTTGGCGTGAAAAATGGCCTCCGACTTCAGCATAGAAGAGAAAAAACTACACGGAGTTTTACACATCGTAATTTGGAGCAGATCAGAGTGAACAAACAATGTGACTTTTCTATTCTCCCCACAGGGACAGTGTGGATGAATTGGTGCATGTTTGGCGCATGCGCAGGTTGTATTCCAATTATGCTAGCTTTTCAAGAGAAATACAGAAGGCTTGAAATTGATAAGGACCAATCATGTGAAGAGGCCACGCTGTGCGAAGATGACGTCAAGAACACAGCTAAACTCAAGTCTCCCGCAGGATCAAGCCTTTCCTTCATGCACTCGGACGACCTGGTAAACAGGCTACAGAAGGCTAAGGAATCCAATATTTGATTTTATTTTTACCTTAAGCTGTTAAAAGTCAGCTTTATAGATGTAATATTTATTGGCGTAAGTTGGGATAAAAAGGGGTGACACCATGGGTCAGCATGAAGCAAACCGATTTAACGTCGAAAAAGAAGACGAGAAAGAGGAATAACAAACAACGCTTGAGACTCCTTGCCAAGTCAAGTCAAGTCAAGTCAAGTCTAGCGCTGCATCCGTTTTAACATGAACTCCAAAGACAAACCTTTTTTTCTTCTTGTCATTTCCTATTTAAGCGTCAGTTATCCTTATTTCATCTTTCAAACACATTCACCTAGAACTTATTTCATAGATAGGTGATACGAGCTTACTGTATAGGATGATCGTACTGCAATGCAATTATAAATGAAAAAAAGGAAGAAAATTAAGTAGAAAGGGATTTGAAAATGTTTTCATATTTTTGGTCAGCGGGAACAGCTAAACTATTTTGCAAATTTTAATCCGGGGTTTTCAATGACGACATTCAGTCGTTTTCTTACATGCAAGAGAGGCTGTGGAACTGTACGTAAAGTACGATCTTCATTCGCAGCAACTGTTGCGATAGGGAAATGTCGCAAAAATACTCGGTCATTTCTTACGCGATCACGAGAGACGACGTTGAAGATTGGGCATCACAGTGACGTGTTACATCATGTAGTGCTGCTGACTGGCCCAATCCTAGGCGACGGCAAATTCTGAATTCTGTACGATAATGCATCGTGAGACGGCCATAACGCCGATTTTTGGAACTCTTTTTTTCCATTCGAGTAGATAGGGCTTTCTCGTACTGAGGCCCGGGAATTACCCAAGGGGGAGGGGGAGATGTTAACTTAAATAATAAGAAGGAACAGTGTCACTAGCGGAAGCCGACAAATGTTTTAATAAAAAAAATATCTGAATCAAACCTGCTTCTGTTCTAGCTGTTGTTCGATTCTTCCAGCTGACACCATGAACCTTCTCACTTCCAGAAGTGACCAATACGCGACTTCTCGCAGTCTTTCCTCTCCTTAGGAAGGAAAGATTGCGTGACGAGCCAAAAGAACGTCTGCCCCAATATCAATATTCATTTTCTCCTAACTGTTCTCATATTTTTATGGTACTAGTGAGGAGAATTTGTTTAAATATCTATACAACGTTTTTGGTGATCATTTTTGTTATTCTCATAACATAAATGGTTGATGATCAATGAATATTATAATGAGAAATTGGATGCTGGTCACTACTTGGACTTAGAGGGTTAAAGGATCAATGCTAAGTAACCTTTGTAAGAGGACCTTTCCGAGGGACGGGTTTATCGTTAAAAGACGAGAGATCTTATACAATGACTGACATGTTCACTACAGTATTTATTGATTTGTATGCAGCGATAAAGCAGAACGACAGCAGTTTGTCGTTTTAGATTCTGCGCGGTAGCGCTAACGTATTCGCAGATTTTGCTTGTTAGAAATAGAAACCGGATGAGGGAATAGAAGGATGCCGGAATCGCTGACGTCCGTGAAGTCGTATTTTTAATGTTGCCAGCCAAAGATTCGTCTTTTGAAACAAGCTATTATTCTTTTAATGGTTGACACACTTCCAAATTTAAAATAACTTTAATATAAAAACATCTTAACATTGATGGAAGCGTTTTGAAACTTTGCAGTTGTAAAATTTCATCGTAGGCACACCCCTTAATTAAATGATGCTAATAAAACGTAAATTTTCGTTATTTAAGGACCGTTCATTTTTTACGAGGGAGGTGGTGGCTGGTGTGATTCAGGAAGCACCATTTTAAAATTGCATGAGCCCCCTTGAAGCGATATTTCTTTTGGATGAACCCCCCACAAATCAAATGAAAGAGAAGTCAATTTCTGAGTAAAACATAAAAGTATTGCGAAAATATTTCATGTGATCCCCCTTTTCCCTAATATTTTTGGGATGGCCCCCCTCAAAAGCAGTTTTTTTTTCGGTATGACCCCCCTAAAATCACACCAGCCAACCCCCCCTCCCTTGTAAGAAAAATGAACAGTCCCTAACTATCCGCAAATTAACCACCGAAAATGCACAGTGGACAAAACACGCTACTGCAAGAGAAGGTCTTCCAGATATTTATTTGTGGATACAACTAAATGGACAAAGAAGGGACTAGAACAATCCTAGTTTATGCAGCGCCTGTTTTCGTTTATGCTCTGCCCAAGTATTAATAAAACGATAAATGTTCGGAACACAATCCGAAGATTGGACCACTTACGGACTTACACACTCGATGACATAGTAGCTGTTTCTCTTCTAAGAAGAGAGGTAGCTACAAAAATGTGAGAGCGGGTCCAAAAAAAGCGCTTTGTTAATCGTTTGCCCAAGTCTGTCTTATGATTAGACACTTAATGAAGCTGGTATTCCAACCAGTATTTCATATTGCGATGACGTATGTGACAAGGATTTAACGCTGCCCTCGGCAACAAAGATAACAAACTTTTTAATATTAATACATCGTACATTATTCTATTCTTAGCTTAGTTTTATTTGTAAATAAGCAATTCAACCTCTGGCTGCCCATGTATTTATTTTAATAAACTATCTATCTATCGAAGGGACGGCCAAATTTTTACGAGGATTTTTCACCGTCGAAACTCTTGAATTTTCTGAAAAACTGAAGAACAGACGCTCAAATGAAAGATCGGTTTGTTAAAACTACCCCCAATGTTGATTCTAGACTACCCAATTACGTTAAACAGTAATATGGCATTGTTTGACAATCAAAGCAAATAGAGTACTTTCAGCACTTTTAACCCGACTCAGCCCGTTCATCCTTTAATGGAATTAAACAGCAGTAGATAATCACATCCCACAGTAATTGAATTAGCTTTTCAGGGATAATTGCGGGATCTTGAAGCATATTTTCCAACAAGTTTCTTCCCGTTGCGCGTCCCGCGGGTGAGCACATTGCGCGGCGCCACAGCCTCAGTACCACTCCCTTGGTAGCAGTATTTGAGCTGTAAATTAGGTTGATCGCCAGGAGCGCGCGGTTTTGCTCCTTTGTTAGGTCCCGTATGAAGGGAGGAATGTCTCTGCTGTTCAGAAGTCTTTGTGGTAAGTCCACTTGTTGTGTGGCGGTGTTGTTTAAATTTGTTTCATAGTGAGTAGCGGCAATAAAGTCGACAAGCATCGCCCATCCCTTCCCAAAGTTCTGTTCTGGTGTGGACATCAGAGCGAGTTCATCGCTAAACAAAGGCAAAGCTGAAAGATAAAAAAAAATTTGACACAAAAGCTCAAAGGAGATTTGCGTTATTGACCAAGGATGAGGTCAATATAGCTGCACATTGGATACTGAGCCCCCAATAGGACATTCACCAAAAACGTTTGAGATAAAAAACCACAACTAGTTATAAGATGACTCATAACTCGTCCAAGACGACTTATAAGTCGCCACGGTTATAAGTTATAAGTCGACTTATGAGTTGCCATACACGAGTTTTAAATCGACTTCTAGGTCGCCACGGACAATTCGACTTATAACTTGCAAGTTATAAGTCGACTTATAAGTTGCCATACACGAGTTTTAAGTCGACTTATAAGTCGCCACGGACAAGTTATAAGTCGACTTATAAGTTGCCATACACGAGTTTTAAATAGACTTCTACGTCGCCACGGACAAGTTATAAGTCGACTTATAAGTCGCCATAGACGGGTTTTAAGTCGCCACGGACAACTTATAAGTCGCCACGGACGAGTTAGAAGTCGACTAATAAGTTGCCATGGACGAGTTATAAATCGACTTATTAGTTGCCAAGACGAGACATAAGTCGACTTACCAGTCGTCTTAGATGAGTGAAAAGGTCTACGGACTTATAAGTCGTCTTGGACGAGTTGTAGCCAATCAGAATTAGGGATCCATGTTGTCTTTCCAACTTTCAGAACCAACCATATGAGATAATAAATTACACACTACATTCATTAATGAGGATTGCTGAGAAAAATCAAGTTCGAAAAAATTGACCCAACGTGGTTGAGTTTATGAAATCCCTACACAAAAAATATATCGTATTTGTTATTCAAACTTACCATGATGCAGTGAAGTAGTGTGGGCTCTCCATAACAACGCAACAACTGCATCTTGGTCGCGCCTGGTGATAAGAAAATGGCACGAGGAATTTGAAACTTTCTCGAAGAATTGTGACCAGTGGAGAATGACCTCAGAATGGCGCACCGAGCATTCCTGGATACTGGTACAGAACTTTGCCTTAACTTTTGCGCTCACGTGATTAGGTTTGTTGATGTAAACAGGAAACTTCAAAGGGGAGAACGTTCCCGCCTTCAAGGATCCCAGAAACGGAAGAACTGAGAGAAAGTAATTCATATCTGCCCACCAACTGTTTGGAGCGATACAGCTCTCAGCACAGTGCTCAACATCCATATCGCGCAAGCGACCTGAAGACATCTGCCATCCAAACTGAAGCGGAAGTCCCCACAAAAGGTTCCCTGTATTGTTGTATCCCCAGGGGATAAAATATTTCTGTGTGCGTTGGACAAGTGTTTTGAAGATCCCTAATCGCTGCTGATAGATCCACGGGTCAATAATTGTCACTGTTTTGTTATCGACTTGAGCTACTGGAAAGTCACTCAGAGAACCAGGGGCGTCCCTCCAGTCTGGAGGGTACTGAGTAGGGTGGGGAGAGGCATGGTCTACATTCCCAAACAACACGATCAGTAAGACGGAGGAGCGCATGTCAATGAATGCCATGACTCTGTACAGAGAGAATAATTTTATCAGCCATGAATTACGGGGAGCTTTTGATTGAACCAGATTCAACGGCCTTGGTTTGAGGTGTAAGAGAACTCGATCTTTCAATACAATCACTCACCTTGCTCGTGTGGTGCAGGAACCGATTGCAAATCGGCTCCTAGTGTGGTGTTATTTTGTCAAACCTGATTTTCAGGTCATTTCTACATTCTACTTAAAAAACACAAACGTTGCATTTACCGTGCAAACTCTTTCAAATCGGGAGCTTGGAGCCCTGGCTTGGAGCGCCTGTGATGTCTGAATAGAATATGTAGTCGCAGACTGTTTTCTTTTCATATGAACCCTCTCACTGAGTTGAACTTAAATAGCGCTTATATTAGCGCGCAGTATAGCTAAGAAATAGCTAAGAAATAATTAAACATACTAATCCATTTTAAAAATTACGAAAAATACGATCAACTCACATTGATTCTGAGTAGAATTGCCTTGAATAGAGTTAGCCTCTAATATACAACAACAGCATCTGCTATCACATTTGGTTTGACCCTTGATCACATTTCAGTCTCATGTTGATCCCCTGAGCGGCTTCTTGATAAACTTGTATTTTGATTGGTTACACTGGTTTTTACCTGCTTGAATAGGCATACACTGCTCTGGCTCTTTTCTCATGGCAAAATATTCTGGGTATCGATATCAAACATTCACAAAATGGATAGAAGATGGACTGTTTTGTCACAAAAAGAACAATAGTCGCTTTAGTTTGCTAACAATCGGTCGTTAGGAGCATCTTCGCTCCTTTGTGCACCCGGTTCTACTTTCATTAACACTTAAGATTTTGTCCACCCACAGATAAAACAAAGTTAACGCTGGAATATAACTTAAGGGACGGACCATTAGAAAAGTGATGGGGGGGGGGGTGGGGAATTTTCAGCATGCACGAATTTTTTTTTTCGCTCACTACTTGTGCAGGAATTTTTTTTTCAGGTGAACCCCTCTGCAAGAATTTTTTTTACTACGTGTGAAAAAGTCACAATTGGACCTTCCTTCTGCATGAATTTTTTTTTTTGCCTTCTTCCTTGCATGAATTTTTTTTCTTGGCATTTTCCCTTGCATGAATTTTTTTGGGGGTTTTTTCCCCACCCCATCACTTTTCTAATGGTCCGTCCCTAAGTTAGAAACGAACATATCATAGCATTGTTTTTAAAATCAGGAAAACGTTCCAAAGAAAGGCTTTACTTCGGGCCAGGAGCTACAGGGTTTAGCCAAAAGATTACAAAAAACAGAGTCCCACAGCACGAAACTGTCTGAAATCTCAACATATTTCTTAGTGTAATTGGTAGTGCCGACCAGGCGTCATCATTACCACTGATATTGATAGATAACTGACAGTTAGAATCACACTGTACATTGATTCAAGATATAAAGCAGTATTGTTGAGTAACTTTCCAAAGGATGGTCAAACTGTGCACCAGCTTAGCTAAGCCGTGTTGCCGTAATCCAGCAAAGAAAGGTGAGACGTAAAGTATGCCAAAATCTGTGTAGTATTAGAGCAAAAACAGTAAAGTATCATAAAACCAAAATCCCAGTGTGATTTGTCTTCCCGGACGGTGTTTTGAATCTCCACCCATTTGTCCCCGGACATTGTCATTAAAATAGTTTTCCAATGACCAGGTTCACTTTCCGCGAGTCTCTTTCAAAACATTATTCTTTTAGACTTGATTAAAGATTCTAAGTGCGGGTGTATTCTAAGTCCCCCAACTTTTGTATCGCTGATTAGGGATATACGTTTTACTTTGTCTTTACCTTGCCATATAAAATTAAAGATAATCCTGTTGGCCTCAATTATAATTTCCTTATCTATACAAATTGAACCCGCACGCCGATACATCAACATTGGGATCACGAAGGTTTTTACCATCTGAATTCTTCCAATGATTGTCAGATTTCTCCAAAAATAAAAATAAGGAAACCATCAGAGGCACTAAACCATTTTTTAAACAAGGCTTGCATTAATTAACGGTAATTGAAGTCACATTAAATTTGTTAATAAAACTATACTGAAACAGTGTCTCTTGATTTAATTACCAAGGTACAACAAAAAATGTTTGACCATTTAAAAAACTGTCAAACCAAGAAAGAAACAACAATCTTTGTTCCATCTAGGAAGTAACTTCGTGAAACACTTCATAATCCGTAACCAGAAAGTAGTAGCTTCCAGCAAGAAATTCTCTTCTGCAGGTGCTATCATAGGAACATCCAGAGGGGGACTGGTAAGTAAAGCCGAGATTCGAATAAGAGCCGCTGGCTGTGTTGGGGTTGTCCCGGATGTAAATGTCCCAACCACCGCCAAGCGTTGGTCCTCTGTTATAACAACTGTACACGGCTTTATCCGGATATCGATACTGAATACTCAGTTTAACAGGATTGTATCCTTGGCTGTTAAACAGCGAGAAGATGAAAGCTTTGTTGTCAGCGGCGTACCCACAAGGACCTGAACAAACAAGTGAAAAGATTAACGCCTTCTGAACAGAGGACATTTATTACGGAGAAACAACAACAACATGATCTGATGCGTTGGAATACGTACGTGGCTTATCAGCCTTTTCTCTTTCTTTGTTGCGACCAATGGTTTAATCCAGCCTGGGATCCTCAACCCCGTTCCATTCATCATTACAACATAGCTTTGAAAAAGTGTGCACTATGATTGGCTAATACGTGCGATCCATTTGTTCTTGGGTTGCACGATGACGTCAGATTGTTAACCAGTATAAGAGTTGTGAAGTCTTATGTTATAAAAGAAATGGTAAACGCAGCAGCTGTGCACCCATCGAGTTATGGACGCACTTGGGAGGTTTGCTAAGCACTCAACTGAGAAGTTGGGTAGAGATGCTTGAGGCGCAGCAGAGAGCATCTGTTAGGCTTCTTGTGTGCTTAGCAGCCTTCCGCGTGCGTCCATGACCCGATGGTTGCACAGCTGCACGTTTACCATTGTAAACTCTCACTTTTGAATTACTTACTACTTTGCCAAGCCACACTAGTGTACCCTCCAAAAATGTAGTTGCCGACTTGAATGATTGTTACTGTGGGTCCCCTCCCATCACAATTTACGTGGAAAGTCGATGCAGTCCAGCCGTCAGTGATGGCATGGTAACATCTCCTGAACCTACTCCGTGCGGAATTCATAAGCACTGGATTCAAAAATGACTCCAGCTTATCCCGGTAAGTGTTATTTTTTAAGCTGCTCAGGATGAAGGATTCATCGAAACCACCTGCGGAAACGAGTAAGGTGTAAAAGGTGTAAGGCGTAAATAACAAATCAAGGTCATTCACGGGTTCGAATCCTCTTCAAGCCTGATTTTTTTTAGGACTTATCTTGGCAACTGACTATGTTGCTTACATAGTTGCGAGGATTTAAGTAGCTTTCTACCGCAGTGCACATATATGAAACATTCATATAATTACTCGGGCTTCCGTAGGAGAGCCCGAGTCGTAAAATGCTAGCGGTTTGGTCGCCAAAAGGGGGGTCATGGTCCCAGGTGTTCCTTGCGTGGACTGCGGAAACTGGGGATGAGAAGGCGAATTCATGTGCTCGCTTACGTAAACAACATGATTTACCGAATGGCCGTTTTTGTGAAGACCGTTTTGCAAAAATACAAACGCACACGCCGTCCGTGATAGGCCCACACTAAATGATGTCTAGCGTTGTCGAAATGGGCTGTCGATCCACGAATACTAGCTTGAAGGCTAGACCAACGTGCAGAGTTCATACTAGTTCCACGAACAAGAGGCTTCAAAAGCCTTCACTGGATTGTCTTTGTGAACCCTTATTACGCAAACGGCTCAATTTTTTGAAACTGTTTTGTCAATCCATTTTAGTTTGCAGTTCAGTTGTGTTCAATAAGAGAAGTGTACAAGGAGTTAATCAAAGGCTGCTATGAACAAACTCATGAATGCATTCGGTGACACATGAGGAGAATTTTAGATTTCAGAACTCATTCAAATAATTTAATCAAGCCTGTAGGGCTCTGCCATCTCTTGTTCCATTTACCAATTTAAAAAAATAGGCAGCCAAAGCCTGCATACAGCTTCACATTCTATATAGACAAGGGTATCTTTGAAAAAAAGAAAAGAAAATCGATTCAGTTTAAAAGAAGAACGAAAAGAGAAAGTCACGAATACCCCCACTGCACTGGGAACTGAGCTCGGGCCATCTGCTCCACAGTCCGGAATGCTACCCATTAGACCATCCAGAATCACCTGGTTACCAAGGGTACATCTTTTAGTTTATATCTTATAGATCTTTCGCTCGTACACTCTACTGAGTGAAGCTGTAAAATTATATCTCATCTTTCAACGTTCATGAAAGGTAGTCCGTCATTCCCGAAGCTTTATCTGGAAACCGATATTTAAAATGGAGATGCCGTTGTAGAATTGACAAATTTGTGGTAAACATTGACGAACGTGTTTTATTTTATGGGGAAAGTGAAACCTGAAACGTGACACGACAGCACAAACCCAGCCGTGAATACTTGGCATCTTCCCTTCCTCTGACCCGTTTTGGAGGTTCAACATTTTATTTGAAAGCGTGAAGTTCACCAGAAATAGATAAGTTCCTTAAATTGGTGGGTATGTGCCGGTTTCGGTGTTGTCGCAAATAATGATTTTGAAATTCAATGAAGCTGCATACCACCGGACTGTTTTTGCTCCAGTTGATTATATATCGGGTTTTGTAGTTTTTGTACAGTATAGAGGATCCAACGCTATAAATATAAATGAACACTTAATGAGAATGCTTCCCCCGATGTTTTCGATTTGATCGCTTTTAGAAGTCAAGTTAAGACGAAGTATCGTATTTTGACGTGCGTAACCAGCTTGTTATCTCGGATTCAAAATAATACCGTGATGTCACGGCGAGCCACGCTCTTGCTTTCCAAACTTCACGCGTGGATCGACTCATGAACTCGATGGACGTGGTCTGCTAAGCGTGAACCAATTCTTAAAAATAAGCTCTACATTTCCAACAGAAAAGATGTGAATCCTGTCACCGAGGGAATCACTAACACAACAGACCTCAACGTTTAAAGAAGAAAACACTTTCCAGCACGTAAACACATCCAGGAATAGCAAACATAGACACTAATAAAGTTATTTAGTGAATAACTCGAGTTAACAGCTCGAAAAGAGAGCAGCTCTGCACAAGAAAAACACTTAGGCGAATGGAGTCCACATGAAACTTTTCACGCTCTCTTCACCGTCGTGCTTACTTCTATCAGGTTGTTATGGCGATGTTCATGCCGAGCCAATCACACAGCGGCGGCGTCTTTGCTAACCCTTATATAGGCAATATTGCGCAAGAATTGCAATTTCTCACGGAGAAAAAAAAAATATATAGCAACCCATTTTAATACTGGATTGCCATAGCAACAATCCAGTAACAAATGAGCCATATGTTAGCTGCCAAAACTGTGATAGCCGATTGAACAACAAACTATGACACTGAGACGAACACATCACTTGCTGAAAAATTTAGGAATGTTGGAGAACACAAATTCGAAGCTGGCGCTAACAGCAGCGAATTGGACAAGGATACTGACAGAAACAACTTGAATAGTAGGGTTAAATATCTAAGCTTAGTTCTTCCGTTAAATATCCTGTTTCTGTTATTGGTTTTTATTGGGCTCAATACTTGTAAAGCGATCGTAAATGTTGGTTTGCTCTTTTTCCCGGAATTGCATGTGCTTGATAGAATAAAGACATGAAGAATACTCTTGACGACTGTGATCTTCTACAAAACGTTGTCAGTATGACTAATGTACATGAACATAATGATGTTCTAATGTCAATAAAAGTACTACAATTCAGATCTCGTTCTGCAATGTATGTATATTATGACTGTGCTCGTGATTTGTGTGAGCGGCTGTACACACGCCAATAAAATAATGATTTTCATTCGAGTAATTGAACTGACTGGTGGCACAAATAATCGTCAGAAAGTGGTACTGGAGTGACCGGTAACGAAAATTGCCCACACGGATCCGGCATGTAGTTGCGTACACATTTTAGGCGTGGTAAATATTCAAGTAAAACGTTCAACAAGAAGCCCGAGTGAACGCTCCTCAAGCGTCTTGTTACATTCAAATCAAGGGTTTCACACATGCAGAATCAATATTGGCAAGGTTTAATTCAATCAGAACGTTTCACACAATAGTGAAAACTAAGAGAAAATGAGGGAAGAGAACGGATCTTCCATACTAGGTTCTCTTACTGTGATGAGGGGACAGAATCTATTTTTAGATCCGGAAACTATTTTAACTGACCAATGGCTGATGTCCATCTCTTCACGTGGTTGTAATTTCAATGCGTCATGTGGAAACCGCGCAGCCATGGAACGAGATATAAATAGATTCCGCGCTAAAAATAGATTCTGTCCCCTTATCATATCAGACGGGGTTATGTTCTCTTTCCTCATTTCCTCCTGTGAAAACTTACGATCGATGGTGCAGTTCTTTCCATTTCCGGTGTATCCCGGGTTACAGGAGCAGATATACGATCCCACGCTATTGGTGCAGTTACCATTCACGTCACAGGGTTTGGGGTCCGCAGTACATTCATCTATGTCTAAAACAAACATGAGCAGTAAACACACATTTGTATAAGAATACTAATAGGAGGTTTTGGCCTTAGTAACAACTTCCCGTTAAGCTATGGCTTTTGATTTTGATTGACATTATCGTCATTACTTAGCTGCCAGAACCTGTAGCTCGAGTTTCAGTTCTCTTCACGATCTCTCACGAGAACAACACGTTTCACATGTTAAAGATAGAAATAAGAGAATTCCTCAGAATCAAGACACGCGAACGTTGGTAAGCGATATTATTTGACTCTTGTGTTAGCCAGACAACTTGTGATTTTTTCAGTAGATTTACGTAGTCGTTTTCTTTCAACATTCGTAACTAACACGTGTATATATTGCATCAATTGTCCTTAAGTCACAACTCAGAATACTCTATATGTTTGATTTATGTAATATTTCAGTTGACCGCATTCAAGACGGATCTAAAGAATATAATACAGAAACTCACATTGGTCCAGTACTACGTTTATACCTGCGTGTACGGCAACACCAGTTCACCAGAAATTCTCGTTTTAACGAAACCTTTACAGCCATTGTCCAACAAGTCTGATCCATCGAGTGCAATATTTCTAACATGGCATCTTTTAAATCTCACGTCGAACAAAATGTAAGCAGAAAAGCTTTAACGGAATCAAATTTACAATCATATAAAAAAGAACAAATGCACTAGAGTTGACAAATGCAAGACTTTAAGTGACGTGTTTCGAATTATCTTTGCACCTACACAGGGAAACAAAAAGCTTTCGATTTGCTGTACTTGGCAAACAAACCTTCAGTTTTCATATCGCAGTGTGCGTGAACAACCCTGCCAGGGAGAATGGAATCGAACCAGTATTTACCGCTGACCGCCAGGCGTCCTTTACTGGACTTGATTTCCCTACAGGACTCAGCAGGCAGCGCAGGAATTGAACCTAATGGCACTGGAAACAGGAAAATTAGTTCACATAAAAGCTTCAAACTTCTGACTGGCGATGTAATTGAAATTAGTTTCAGGCGGATAAGAAAGAAAACTTAAACTTGATTCTTCCCAATATCAAGAATATTCCGTTCGATCGTTTTTTTTTTTTTTTTTTGCAATTGCTTGACAAAAGAGAGTTGAAATGAAACAGTAAACAAATTCAAAATTCAATATGTGAGTATTTTTTTTACATTGTAGAGCACTGTCAACATAACTTAACGACCTGCTTGAACAGCCAGATCAGAATTTGTACCGTAGAATTCGTTCCTATTTACACGAATTCAGGACACTACCTCTCTCTCTGTCCCGTTTCATGTAATATCTTTCTGCGCTGGGGACAAAATCCACAGGTCTGGCTTCTTTAGTGCGATTGTTCAACTCACACATGCTGCTGGTTATGACGTAGTTAAAGCTTTGACATCTGACGTCAGCATTACAGGCCTGCAGACACTCAAATCCGTTTTGTGTTTTTATCTGTTGAAATATGTGACGTTTAAGCATCATGCCAAAGATCGAGGCCTCGCTTCCACACTGCTGAGCTGTGACAAATCCACGGAGTACAAGAATGTTTGATAAGTACCACCAGATGGCAAAAGTAGCGAGATTCATCATGGAATTGAAACTCTTAAAGATCTGTAATGCACAGAGTTAACGTCACTTCAGTTAATCATGGCAAAGCGATAATAGCTTTCCCAGCATTCTCTTAACTTCCGCAGCCCTTTCAAGTTCTCTTAATTAACAAGCAAGTTAAGAATTGCCTCGACTGCGCTGCTCCTTCACGTGCCCTTACCGTGCCCTTCGCTCTGACCAAGTGGTAAGGGTCGAAAAGCGAGTTTCTCCCCTTTTTTTTTCTGGAGTGAGAGCGGACGTCGACCCGTAACGGCGCTTCTGGCATCCGCTATCAGTCTTTGTTATATACCTAGACTTTCACTCAACCAAACGAGCAATGTGATTGCTTGATTCTTGGTCACGTGCCCTTGCTCAAATTCAAATGTATCCCGACCGGGATACAATTGCGCAGTTGTTGCCCGCGCGCCAGTTGTACCGTCTTTGTTTGCTTGTTTTTTCTAAGGGAAAGTCTAAATATATAACAAAGCACTTAATGTATGGTCCCGAGGGAAACAGTTAGTTTTGTTTTCCCTCGAGTTCTGATGTTTCCCGAGACGAAGTCGAGGGAAACATCAGGACTCTCGGGAAAACAAAACTAACTAGTTTCCCGAGGGACCATACATAAAGTGTATAATATATGATCTCACTCAACCCACCCAACCCATGCATGATTGTGAAAGCTAATTACATCCGCAACAGCCACACCACAACATCGGTATCTGCGTCCCACGTTTGGTAAACATTACATTTCCTCGAATTTGATTGATTCACAAAACACTTTTTTTCCACTAATTTACTTGTTAAGTTGTTTTCGGACAGTTTAATGACATTCATTATATTCAAAGTTGTAGTTTAAATCAACCAATCAAAACCTTGGTTTCATTACTATAGAAACAGTATACAGACTCCTAAATTGGGGCTTTCTTCAAAAATTAATGAAAAACTCTTTTTTCTTGAACAATGACAATATATTTTTTCATATATTGCATTTGGCTCTTGTTTTTTTCTCTTAAATTTAAATTTTTATGATTAATTGGTAATAAGACTTCGTGTCGTCCAATTCGGTATGTAATTAATCCCACTCGTGATAAACAAGTCCGCTTCGCGGTCGTCCGATTTTGTTATCACTCGTGTCATTACAAACAGAACAGGACGCAACTCAGTCCTACTACCATGACTTAAATCGTTTGATACACTAATTTGGGCAGAGATCTCGTGTATATACCCACCAAGAGTCCCATTGTATGTAATTGTTTCCCTTTACAGGGAGAGATCTCATGTATATACCCACTACGAGTCCCCTGTACGTAATTGAATGGTGCATTGACGTAATTGAATGGAGCATTGAATAATTTAACGTGTCAGGTTACGTAGTTGGGGACTCGTGGTGAGATCTTTACCCCAATTTGTGTGTGCTCGCATTTCCCACAAACAAAGCACTGGTTTCCTTGGAAACTAACCTGTTCGGTTTGCACAGTGTTTTAAAACATTTCGATATCAAACCAGATGTGTTTAAAATATACTTTTCGAAAGGAATGCTTCAGTAGGAGAAAAACTTAAGATGCAGAACCAAGAATGATTTAGCGGAGTTCAGTTTTCCTTATGCTTTATTGATGAGTTTCAGAATACAATTTGAATGTTCCCGACTATTTTTTAAAAAAAGATTAGCTCTGTATTTAACTCTATCTCAAATAACTCATACAAATAATAATAACAATAATAATAATAGTTCAATCTTTAGCCAGGGTGAATCCGTCAGCTAAATTTGGTATCAATGGGTGCCCTGGTAAAATAATACAGGCTAATAAAAATAAAGAAATAAAAAATACGATGGTATACAAACAACCTTAAAAATCCTAGAACTGGAAACCTGAGTATTAAAAATATAGCTAGTGACTAAAGATCATGTGAAAATTTCTCTTTCTCTAGATTTCAATATCAAAAATGAGTTAACTGATTTAACTTCAGGTCGCAAGTTATTAAATTCCTTGGCTCAAGCAAAACAACAACTCTTTTTTGCCGATTCAGTTCTCACTTTTGGGATAACAATATCAGTCCCATTTGCACTTGTCTGTTATTCGCTGACTCCTTGAAATATAATAAACAGATATCACAACTTATTCCAGCTTGTTTTCGGTATTTCTTTATCAGACGTTTGATTACGATGCCATAAAACAGACCAGTTTTCAATACAGCACTTTACACGGATATCCAAATAACATTTCTATTTTTTACATTAAAACGAATCAAAGGATCTTTAACTGGAAACTTAAGTCTTTGTTAATTTGAAGTGAACAGAATTAGTATACTGTGATTAATTTCAGCAAATTTCTTTTAATTTAATCTTGGTTGATTTGTTAAGAATTATTTCCTTAAATCATGGTCAAGTCCTATACTATTCATATCGTACATCTTTCTAATTATATTTCAATTTCTTTGTAACCTTTTGTGCAATTTGGGCCTAAGAAGACCTACAACAAACCGTAAAGACACGTATCTCTCACATTTGTAATGACTCAAGAGAAAGTTGTCGTCACTGACGCCTTTTCAGGTTCTCAAGGTTCTGCATGACAAAATGTTACATTTAAAAAGCTATAGAATTCTCTTATCACAAACCTTGCTTCTTTTACATTTTAAAGTTCCTATACATACCAAAACCTACAAATTTAAACTTTCCATTGCTGGTACGGAGCGCTGTAGTAAAACGATTTTCTCATAGTCGCCAACCTCGCAACGCTGTCAGCGAATGCTTAATATTGCAAAGGAACTAGTGTAACAATTTCGTATGTCTCCTTTTAGTGAATTTGTTAGATTTTTCATTAGCTGTATGCTTACCTTTCATTTTTTCAGGAACTCATATCAACACGAACTTCAAGTCACTAAGAGAATAACACGCCCTCTACACTGACCTCACTGACGCCAACACCGTGTGAGGTTTGTGTTGGTATTGGAGACTATCGTACTGTTTTGGTCATTTCAAGCTGATCACTCACAGTGTACGGTAAAGCATCTGTTCATGACTCTAAGACCGTCTGTTGAGTTAAGGCGCACAATGGAGACAGGGGTGAGGGGCTCATTGGAAATCTGCTGGATTGATTACAAGCAAAAGGAAAACAATGGAAAAAAAAACTGAAATTAGCTTAAGAACTACATGTTACGTTTCAGATACCTACTTCACACGCGAATTAATCAGTATGTAAATCGAAACTCCAATATTGCTGTCTCCATGCTCTCAATGATTAAAAAGTACAGAATACTAGTTCTAATATTTGGTATCACGTTATCAAATTTCATGCGCGCGGCGAGAAACAGAGACAAATTCACGCAAACTATCAAATATAATAACAGAATCCCATATGTCACTGACTGATAGCATCATTGTCTTTGATTTAAAAACGTAAGGCGCGGTTCAAAGGTCGAACTTTTCATGTACCCACAGTTAGTAGAGGTGTAGTATCGAATCTAATTCCTAACCGAGTCGACTCGAATAATAAAGTTCGGCACTTGATTCAGACGTCGAACCTAATGTGCTGTAACTAATACTCACGGAGGTCTGAGAACAAAGTATTTGTGATCAACAGTGCTAGATTCAATATGTCGGGAGGCGAGTGCTTTTGCGCATGACACGTACGCGAAACGTTCTGAATTGTGGGTAAAATATAATTTATCCAATTTATATATAATCTATGCATTAGATTAAGTACATGAAAAGCTCGACATTTGAACCGGGCTTGAGAGGGTAATTCAAAACAATGCTGTAACTTACAGTATAGTGTTCAACTGCAACATTAGCTGAATGCCTGCCTTCCCTTTTCTTTGAGGATTCAAAGTCGATTCAACGTCAAGAAAAAGGCAATGAAAACAAAACGCTTTGGTGGCGAGAGCAGGGATGATCCAGAGAATAATAAACACTTTGACACCTGCAAAAAGTCTATTTTTATTTTGATAATCACCATAAAAACACTTTAATAGCTGACACAATTACTGGTAACCCAGTAGTTTAGATTTTGGGTTATACAGATAAACATTTTGCTAAGAATCCCAACTGGCGGAAGGCGGACCAGTTGGCTATTTACAAGCGTGGCCGATGATATGAAGGATATGAAACTGGGGATTACCGTATTTCGTATCCAGGTAGTGGTCAGGACGGGAATTGAACCCGGCTGGGAATCGAACATCTGGCTGTTGATCAGAGATGACTGAGCTGGATTAACTAAAAATCTGCTTGGAGGTTACTTTAAGAAAAGCTTTCAAACAAAGATTCTGGCAATAGAGGTTTGTTTATGATTAAAGAAAATATCCAAATTCAGAAGTCATCTACATCCAAATTGATGTCATGAGAAATTGTTTTACATTGATGACCTCTTCATATTGAAGGTGAAACGTGTGCCGATCAGACGTCATACCACTGACATGCCTTCATTTATAGATAACTGACAGTTAGAATCACAATGTACGTTGATTCAAGATAGAGCAGTATTGTTGAGTACCTTTCCAAAGGATGGTCAAACTGTGCACCAGCTTAGCTAAGCCGTGTATGCTGTTGTTTCATTCAAAGCAAAGAATTTGAAGGACTGACTCTCAAAACCTTACTGACCCAAGCAGGCAAGGGATACTGTAAACCATAGACTGGACTGGATGCCGAGAGGTCCGCTCTGATCGAAGTCTGCAAGTTTGCAGACAGCAGGGCATTCTGCGTACATTATAGCAAAATCCTCATTGTTGATGCTGTAATGATTGTTGGAAACTAATGTATTTCCCTGCTTTAGGTCTCTGTGGGCGATGTTGTGTTTATGCAAATACTCTAGTCCAGTCTCTAGCACATAGCACCAGAAATGATCTGAGAATGAGATGAAGTCGAACTCGGTGTCAATGAAATGGACGAAGTCTCTTCAAATGAACGAGTTCGTGTTTTTCTATGCCAAACTGACTAAAATCAAAGCATGACTGAATACTCCATCATTATGGCGTATGGGTATTGACAAAATCCCAGGAATTCAGCGATATTTCTGTGGCTTTTCATAGTGTTTAGAATTCCGGCTTCCTTCTCGAATCGACGTTTTGATTCGGCTGACTTTTGATCGAAACCTGCAAAAAGTCAATTTTTATTTTGGTAACCGCAATCTGGCTGTTGATCAGAAAGTTGCACAAAATTTTCAGTACTACCCATAACAAATAACTCTGCTATGAAAGTTTGTGAGTCAAGGTTCTGGCTGTGCTATGTTGCTTTGAAAGTCATTCTTTCTTCTAATGCAGGCAAATAGTAACCTTAACTTTTATAGATTTATTTCTTTCTTATAAGCGGTTGGCGATTAAGTGGTCTTCATAGCCTCTCGTTTTTGTCTGTAACTACATCTAAAAATTACACAAGCCTCGGTTATTAAAATCATTCTCTAACATCACATTCGCTAAAGCATTACTTAACCATGCATTACGTTAAATTTGTTGATAAAATTATAAACAGTGCGCCTTGATTCAATTACTAACGCACAACAAAAAACCGTCGCCCACTATTTAAAAAAATTAACTGTCAGAGAGGAGACAATCTTTGTTCCATCTAGGAAATAACTTCGTAAAACACTTCATAATCAGTAACAGGAAAAGTGTATCTTCCAGCAAGAAATTCTCTACTGCAGGTGCTACCAAGGGAGCATCCCGAGGGGGGCTGATAAGTAAAGCCGAGATTCGAATAAGAGCCGCTGGCTGTGTTGGGGTTGTCCCGGATGTAAATGTCCGCACCACCGCCAAACATTGGTCCTTTGTTATTACAACTGTACATGGCATTATTCGGATTTTAATACTGATTCAGTTTAACAGGATTGTATCCTTGGCTGTTAAACAGTGAGAAGATGAAAGCTTTGTTGTCAGCGACAAACCCACAAGGACCTGAACAAACAAGTGAAAAGATTAACGCTTTCTAAACAGAGGACATTTATTACGGAGAAACAACAACAACATGATCTGATGCGTTGGATTACGTCCGTGGCTTATCAGCCTTTTTTCTTTCTTTGTTGAGACCAATGGTTTAATCCAGCCTGGGATCCTCAACCCCGTTCCATTCATCATTATAACATAACTTTGGAAAAGTGTGCACTGTGATTGGCTAATACGTGCGATCCATTTGCTCTTGGGTTGCACGATGACGTCAGATTGTTAACCAGTATAAGAGTTGTGAAGTCTTATGTTAAAAAAGAAATGGTAAACGCAGCAGCTGTGCATCCATCGAGTTATGGACGCACTTGGGAGGTTTGCTAAGCACTCAACTGAGAAGTTGGGTAGAGATGCTTGAGGCGCAGCAGAGAGCATCTGTTAGGCTTCTTGTGTGCTTATCAACCTTCCGCGCGCGTCCATAACTCGATGGTTGCACAGCTGCTGCGTTTACCATTTCTTCATTGTTACCATTGTAAACTCTCACTTTTGAATTACTTACTACTTTGCCAAGCCACACTAGTGTACCCTCCAAAAATGTAGTTGCCGACTTGAATGATTGTTACTGTGGGTCCCCTCCCATCACAATTTACGTGGAAAGTCGATGCAGTCCAGCCGTCAGTGATGGCATGGTAACATCTCCTGAACCTACTCCGTGCGGAATTCATAAGCACTGGATTCAAAAATGACTCCAGCTTATCCCGGTAAGTGTTATTTTTTAAGCTGCTCAGGATGAAGGATTCATCAAAACCACCTGCGGAAACGAGTAAGGTGTAAAAGGTGTAAGGCGTAAATAACAAATCAAGGTCATCCATGGGTTCGAATCCTCTTCAAGCCTGATTTTTTTTTTCAGGACTTATCTTGGCAACTGACTATATTGCTCACATAGTTGCGAGGATTTAAGTAGCTTTCTACCGCAGTGCACATATATGAAACATTCATATAATTACATTCAAATCAAGGGTTTCACACATGCAGTATCAATATTGGCAAGGTTTAATTCAATCAGAACGTTTCCCACAATAGTGAAAACCAAGAGAAAATGAGGGAAGAGAACGGATCTTCCATACTAGGTTCTCTTACTGTGATGAGGGGACAGAATCAAGAGAAAATGAGGTAAGAGAACGCATCTTCCATACTGGGTTATCTTACTGTAATGAGGGGACAGAATCTATTTTGTGATCCGGAAACTATTTTAACTGACCAATGGCTGATGTCCATCTCTTCACGTGGTTGTAATTTCAATGCGTCATGTGGAAACCGCGCAGCCATGGAACGAGATATAAATAGATTGCTCGCTAAAAATAGATTCTGTCTCCTTATCAAATCAGACGGGGTTATGTTCTCTTTCCTCATTTCCTCCTGTGAAAACTTACGATCGATGGTGCAGTTCTTTCCATTTCCGGTGTATCCCGGGTTACAGGAGCAGATATACGATCCCACGCTATTGGTGCAGTTACCATTCACGTCACAGGGTTTGGGGTCCGCAGTACATTCATCTATGTCTAAAACAAACATGAGCAGTAAACACACATTTGTATAAGAATACTAATAGGAGGTTTTGGCCTTAGTAACAACTTCCCGTTAAGCTATGGCTTTTGATTTTGATTGACATTATCGTCATTACTTAGCTGCCAGAACCTGTAGCTCGAGTTTCAGTTCTCTTCACGATCTCTCACGAGAACAACACGTTTCACATGTTAAAGATAGAAATAAGAGAATTCTTTTGGTCAGAATCAAGACACGCGTGGGCGTTCATCATTTACCATCACTAGACGTCATTTACCATCACTAGACATCATTCGCCATCACTAGACGTCATTTACCATAACTAGACGTCATTTGCCATCACTAGACGTCATTTACCATCACTAGACATCATTCGCCAGGTACACAGGCTAACTTTCATGAAAATGATGCTAGAAAAAGAAGAACCATTTAAATTATTTCTTACCTTTGTGATGGCGAATGATTTCTAGTGTTGGCGAATGACGTCTAGTGATGGCGAATGATGTCTAATGATGGTAAATGACGTCTAGTGATGGCAAATGACGTCTAGTGATGGCGAATGATGTCTAGTGATGGTAAATGATGTCTAGTGATGGCGAATGACGTCTAGTGATGGTAAATGATGTCTAGTGGTGGTAAATGACGTCTAGTGATTGTAAATGAGGTCTGGTGCTGGTAAATGATGTCTAGTGATGGTAAATGATGTTTAGTGATGGTAAATGACGTGTAGTGATGGTAAATGACGTCTAGTGATGGTAAATGATGTCTAGTGATGGTAAATGATGTCTAGTGATGGTAAATGAGGTCTAGTGATGGTAAATGATGTCTAGTGATGGTAAATGATGTCTAGTGATGGCTAATGATGTCTTGTGATGGTAAATGATGTCTAGTGATGGCGAATGATATCTAGCGGTGGTTAGATGTGGTGAATAATTCTTAATAATGTGGAACGATGTATATTTATGTCCAGTGTCGTTTATTGATGTTAAGTTACGTCTAATGACCTCAAATGACTTGTAGTTCCTTATATGGTAGTGGGATTTTTATGAGGGTCATCCATTTGGTGTATATAGGACATTAATTTATTACCCTATTCTAGACCTAAACGCCATGATTTATACACTTAAACTTCTTGAAAACCATACCCTTCACAGCGGCGCATACCTATATAGCCCATATATGGCAGTACGTACCCCCCCCCCCTTCACTGGCCCAGAGTATCACAAAAGAAGCCATTGCAGCCACTATGACCTGATACCGACTTATGGTGTTAGCAAACAGGAGCTGCTTATTAAAATTTTTCTTATTTTTAGAAACGTATTATTAAAGGATTTCTGGAGAAGTTTAAGTATTCCAAGAGTTCTGGGTTTCTCATCTTCCAACCTGGAGTCAAATGATGACCCCTACCTGCTTACTAAACAATTTAATGCAACCGTTTATATATTCTTGATCGTCTAGTCATACAGTGCTTTGAAAATTGCAAACGAAAAGTTATCCGGTTTTGTAGTACGTCGCATCTCCCAGGATATTTAATCAGCCAAACATTACATGAGTTCAAAGACCAAGGGTTGCTTTCTGTTGTCAAAGCCATACCTGTTTTCGTTTTCCTACGGGATTGAGTAGAACACGTGTAATTTTTCTCAATTTCGCGCGTGATGAGAGACCTACATGGCAAATTTTCAACAGTTAACTCGAGTTTCACGAAACTAAAGCTCCCTTGGGACTTTCAATAACATTTTTCAAAAAATAACTCTCTAAAAGGGATTTATCTGCGATATAAACAGAATTTCGAAATTTTGACGCTTGTCGCTGAATTCTCGATATGTACATACCCCCTCTCTTAATATATTATTTACATAATTTAATTAAAAGGGAATTAGGGGAGATTTGGCTTAGCTATGATATTGGTTGTAAAACGTTCCACACTGGGTTTAATGATTAACAAGTACAGGTTTATTTAAGCCTCTGTATATAAATGTTGCCGATAATTATTTTAGTTAACATTATTTTTAACTAAATAATCACTTAAATAATATTAAATGTCATAAACTTGCTTTTAATATTTTTACTGGCGAGATCACGAATAGGATAAAGATGGCGGACATGCAGCGGGGCACATCAACTCCTGGGAGTCCTGTGTAATGAACGCCTCACCCTATACCGACAATGTAGACCCTTTATTGAAAGTTTCTTTTGAAAACGCTACCTCACTAATAATAAAATCAACTAAAAACAAAAATTATCTGCAACATTTATGTTTTTGTTGAACAGTGCTTTGAACCTGCTGCCAGAATTAAACATGACATCCATATGAAACAAGGAAAAAAAGTATGGAAAGTTGATGAGCAATCCTTATTCAATTATTGACAAGAACACATCTGCCAATGAAGGCAGACAGAGTAAAATCCGAAATTAATATTGTTAGCTTGGACGGTAAAGAATACATCAGAGGCATTAAGTTTTTTGTATGCTATACGCTAAGAATGTGTCAATATACCAGTCTATCGATTACTTATGGTGCTAACGACTCCAAAACAAAACTGTTGTATCTGACAATTTGGTTAGGAAAGTTAAAAAACATTGCTCATATAGGTCAGCTAGCATTTTGCAAGGGCAGTAGTGTGCAATTTTATGAGAAACCTGTGCCCTGTTTCTGGTTTTTCGATTTCTCAAAAATGAAATGCTAAAAATGCAAAAGTAAATAAGAGGCATAAGATTCTATAAGCGGAGATATGATAGAATAGCCTTTATTTCAAAGGCATCGGCTTTTCTCTGTGACGCGCATGCATATCGAGAAACTGTCTGGTCCCTAATTCGGATGGAAATCGAATCAAGGCAATCCAAATTTATTCGCCAAATGCTGACCTTGAGGTATACCCTACTATATTACGTAAGACCAGGACTCGCGATCGTTACTTAGTTAAAGAAATAACAGGAAAATTTGCAATGTTAGAAAGGCTTTTGGCACTCACCGTCGTAGTACATCTTACAGCGCGCGTGGGGGAAGCCCCATAGCCAAGGTAATCTACCCATCCCAGAAAATTTGGTAGTCACGTGAACGTACACCGATCGACCGCCGTCCGTCCGCACCGCAGGCATACCAATGAATTTTGGGTAGTCTGTGTGCATAATAAGTTTAGTTTTGGCGCGAAAACGAATGGCCACCAGCGTTTTGTGAAGTAAAAACAACTTAGTCCAGCGAAATCAACTCAGAACAAAAGAAATTTTTCGTATTGGTTGACGGAAATTGTTTTTACATCCGTATTTTCTACATATTGTATTGTTATATACCTATACTGTCACTCCACAAAACGAGCACTGTGATTGGTTGATTCTTGGTCACGTGCCCCTGATCAAATTAAATTGTATCCCGACCGGGATACAATTGCGCAGTTGTTACCCGCGCGCCAGTTGTGCCGTCTTTGTTTGTTTGTTTTTGCTATATTTTATTAAAGGAAAAGTCTAAATATATAACAAAGCACTTAATGTATGGTCCCTCGGGAAACTGGTGAGTTTTGTTTTCCCTCAAAACTCTCGGGAAAACAAAACTAACTGTTTCCCTCGGAGCCATACATTAAGTGTATAATGAGATCGGGAGCTCCGCTTTTAGGCTTGGCTAAATATATATATTACATCTTACAGAATCAAGACACCTGACTGTTACTGGACCCCGTCTGAATTTACGAGCCTCTGACCATCTGCCTTCTTCGATGATAGACTCCTCCGCTTCCGAAACCCTGCCAACACGTTCAGCGCCTTCAGCGGCCCCAGTCCCACCAGTGCGATCTCCACTCCTACTCAGGATATTCCCGGACAAGACAAGCCTCCTGCCTGTCTAAAAGGAGGGTCTCCCAGGGTTTTTGGGGAACAAAGGAACATTGGCAAAATATCGAAGGGAACAAGGGAACATTAGCCAATTTTTGGGAACAGGGGAACAAAATTCGAAAAATTACAAAGGGGAACAATTTACGAAAATGTGTGGGAACATGGGAACATAGGGCAATTTTGGAAGGGAACAAGGGAACAAGGACCCCCCCTGGGAGACCCTCTGAAAGCGCCTTCCGACTTGCAGATACGCCCATATTTAGACAGAGGCCCCCTTGATAGCGATAGCAACTCTGATCTGCTGATAGTGATCCCCCGCCCAGTAGGGCCACCCGTAAGCGCCGTCGTTCGGGACTTTACAATGAAGTGAGAGTGGAAAAAATACTTTGTTTGTTGTTATTCTCTTCAGTGAAAGTGCTTGTTAAAATTACCACTGAAAAGATTCCTGTTTAAGACTGCCAAAAAATACCACCCAATACAGTCCATTTTAAAGTGTCTACCAAACACTGCCTGTTTAGATAAGTTAATAAAGATGGAGAATTTTTAAGCTCGGTAATGCAATGTGAAGGTGAAATAATCAACATGACACGAGCGTGGGACAAAGAAAAATTCTGAGTACCCGACAGGAATCGAACCCATGACCTCCCTAACACTGCCTGTTTAAATTCCCACTTGTCTCTTTATTTCACTTCATTAATTTGACAATTTCTTGTAAATTGAGATTAATACACCTCTTAGTCAGAAAAATCTGCTTATTTTAGAAGCTGTTGCAAATACCTATATTCCGCTATAACTTTTATAGAATACACAGTACTGCAGCCTCTCTAACATGGTTAGCTTGGCCCGGGAACTCCCAGTCTAGTTAAGTCTTGTCTCGTCTAGTTCTCTTTCCAGCTAGGTCTCTGCAGTCTTCTTCTTTAAGATTCGATTTTAAATTTTTAACTTGCCTTGTTCTCAAGACGTAACACACTAGAAAATTCAAAGGGATGATGAATTACTGGAGAAACTATCTGAAGAATAATTGAGGTTCAATTATTCAGCTTCCACTCAGTCTTCTGCGGCAGCTCAACAAAATGACACTGCTGGATTTAGTAGAAACTTAATGACAATGTAATTTCTGTTAACACATTTTGTGCTTTTCGAGGTTTTGTTCTTAAATTACTCTGCACAATGTGAAGGAAGGTTAAACGCATCAAAGCGGTTTCCTAAACTCTGCGATGAGGAGTGTTTCTCATCAGCAGATTTGCATAACAGGAGTGGAGACTAACTTCTAGTCCTGCCTCGATTTCCCGCGGTTACGTCACGTGACGGCGCTCGCGGCAAGTACGAAGTTGTTGAAGAAGATGGACGAGTTCTCGTTTGGCAAATTTAAAGGTACAGAAAATGCTATTTTAGATACGTTTTTGTCATGTAACGAATCATATTCCACGTAGGTACATTAATTGCGAACCAATAACAGGTTTTGGACAAGTGATATTTTGTTGCGGTAGCGTACCAATTGAGTTAGGAAACACGTCAGACATTTCGAAATAAGATCCCAGTTAAAATTCTACAACGCCTTCCCGTTTGGAAATTTTCGAGTACGAAAATGTTTAGGTCACCTTTTGAAGTTGTTCGAAATTTACATTTGTAATTGCCCTCAAAGAAAGGTAGAGTTTTGTTGAAACATGTACTCCAAATTTCAACTTGAGTTCCTCATAATCAAAGCTCATTTTTTTGGCCGATAATCAAAGGTTCTTGATCTACAGTGTTCGGCATTCAGAGGGCAGCTGGACGGATTTTTCAAAATACTCGGTGTCCGGTCGTCTGATTTTCTTCGCATTCAGGGTAGATTTTAATGGTACATCTATAAATAGGAACTATCAAACTAAAATTTAATTGGGAATGATTTCCGCACAGGTCCCTACTTCATTATCCATGCTGTAGCCATACTGTTTCATTCTGCAATAACAAGAAATGTTTACATGTGCATTACCATAAACAATTCATCTGCTGTATGCATAATGAAGTAGGGACCTGTGTGGAAATCTTTCCAAGTTGCTAAATGTGTTGGGATTATTTACAAAGTTCGTTTCAATTTAACTTTGAAGGTTTTAAAATGTCTATATCATAGTTTAATTTATTACCATGTGTTAACGTACTGCACTGTTGCATGGTGAAGTACCTAACCTAGTAAATTAAATTGTTTACTGCTGCCCCAGAAAAGAGTACTAAGGATTACAGTATAATCATACTGGCAAGATCACAGCAGACCTCTGTTTACTAGATTAGGTATACTGAGGCCTTACTTGTTTGGAAAATCTCTTTACACTTGAGTAAAGATATTTATTAACTTAACAATACAGGTACAATGTACAGTGAGATGAAGTTGATGAGCAGTGTGGAAATCCAGTCACTTCCTTTCTGAAGACCTATCATCACCATAGTAACAGACCAGGACAATCTCACAGCAGCTTCTCGTAGATGGTCGCAATAGCAGTTGTGCTGTCAGGAATCCCTCTTTAGTGGTAAGCATTGTTTGTTGCTATCCTTTAATACCACTGCTGAGTATCCCTTACTTTTACCATGTAAATCAAACTTTGAGTATTACTTATTAATTCACCTCACATTACCAATCCTTCTGTTAATTCATCTCACCCTTGTTTAACTGCAGATGCATTGCTTCCCAGTGTCTTAACAATAATAATAATGAACTTTACTGTAGTGTCAAGTGTACATGTATTAAGCACTAACGTACTAATTGGAGACACTGTAAAACACAAATGAAATCAACTGAAATCATATTACATGTAAATCAAATCAAATCCAATGCTAGTTTTTGTGGAGAGGGGAAAACCAGAATACCCGTAAAAAACCTCTCAGAGGTAGAGAACCAACAAACTCAGCTCACATATGACACTAGGGCTGGGAATTGAACCCGGGCCACACTTATGGAAGGCGAGCATTCTTACCACTGCACCAACTCTTTTTTTACCGAAGGATGTCTTTTCTTCACTGTACACAAAGGCTGATTGTATGCATATATTATACATGTATAGTTGGATTTGTTAAAACAGTGTTGCCAGTAAGAAGAAGGTTTTAGAATATAAATGTGGTACATGTACAGTTTTATGTAGTTTATTTTAGAAAATTAATATTCTTGTGATCAGTGCATGTACATTCATTTTACTTATAGTGTTATTGTTTGGAGACACTGGATACTGATCACAGTGTTGGTACTGTATGTGAAGGGTGGAAATATTGCACAGCTGTCATTTGTTTGTAACATGCTGACAGTGCATTTTTGTTTTCCAGGGATATTGAAGCTGCGTTTTTCTGACCAAGTGTGTGGATTTAATACAGATCTCATTGTTGCTGGATCAGATTAATCAAAGATCTTTTTCTTTACAATACAAGCCAAGCAAGACAATTCAAGCAAGACAAGGAATCAAACTGTGAGTGACAAGCTTATTTACTGAGATCCATAACATTTAATGCAATAGTAAGACATAGACTGTTACAATTGTTTGCTTCATTTTGAAGCATTTCCTTTACAATCCTAAGTGAAAACAACATTTCCTTTAACTATTTTTGTTGAACTTTGAAAAAAAAAACATTCAGCAAATTTATGTTCAATCTTTCTTTTTCTTATACCACAAAAAATTGAATCATTTAAAAAAAGGATTGTATTTAGCTGGAGATTTATTTATTTATTTATTTATCAAGCTTCGGCCTACTATTACACATAAAGAAAAAAACAAAACAAAACAAAATGGCCAGGGGAGCCACTACAGCTTAGCCAATTACAATTATTAAAGCTTTATAAATGTAAGGCTTTTTTAGGGTGTAGTCATCTAGAAGTACATGTACGGTATATTTACATTACTAGATCAGTAGAATCTGCAAAGGTTTGTTGCATGTTGGTTTCAAGCAAAAGAATTAACTTTTTTTCTAATCTAAAGCATTCAACTGACTGACTGAAGCTGTTGTAATCTTGGCAAATATAAATGTAAGGCTTTTGGAAGGTGTAGTCATCTAGAAGTACATGTACGGTATATTTACATTACTAGATCAGTAGAATCTGCAAAGGTTTCTTGTATGCTGGTTTCAAGCAAAAGCATTAACCTTTTTTCTAATCTAAAACATTCAACTGACTTATTGAAGCTGTTGTAATTCTGGCAAATTTTTAAATATAAGGCTTTTGGAGGGTGTAGTCATCAAGAAGTGCATGTACGGTATATTTACACTACTAGATCAGTAGAATCTGTAAAGGTTCTTGCATGCTGGTTTCAAGCAAAAGCATTAACTTTTTTTCTAATCTAAGACATTCAACTGACTGATTCAAGCTGTTGTAATCCTGGCAAATTTTTAAATATAAGGCTTTTTAGGGTGTAGTCATCAAGAAGTACATGTACGGTATATTTACATTACTAGATCAGTAGAATCTGCAAAGGTTTCTTGCATGCTAGTTTCAAGCAAAAGCATTAACTTTTTTCTAATCTAAGACATTCAACTGACTGATTGAAGCTGTTGTAATCCTGGCAAATTTCTTATAAGGCTTTTGGAGAGTGTGGTCATCTAGAAGTACATGTACGGTGTATTTACATTACTAGATCAGTAGAATCTGCAAAGGTTTCTTGCATGCTGGTTTCAAGCAAAAGCATTAACTTCTTTTCTAATCTAAAACATTCAACTGACTGATTGAAGCTGTTGTAATCCTGACAAATTTTTTATAAGGCTTTTGGAGAGTGTAGTCATCTAGAAGTACATGTATGGTGTATTTACATTACTAGATCAGTAGAATCTGCAAAGGTTCTTGCATGCTGGTTTCAAGCAAAAGCATTAACTTTTTTTCTAATCTAAAACATTCAACTGACTGATTGAAGCTGTTGTAATCCTGGCAAATTTTTTATAAGGCTTTTGGAGAGTGTAGTCATCTAGAAGTACATGTACGATGTATTTACATTACTAGATCAGTAGAATCTGCAAAGGTTCTTGCATGCTGGTTTCAAGCAAAAGCATTAACTTCTTTTCTAATCTAAAACATTCAACTGACTGATTGAAGCTGTTGTAATCCTGGCAAATTTTTAAATATGCATATACAGAACAGTATATGGGGGTTTTGTTTAAGTGACACGCTAGAGTGGTCATTCATAAACCACATGTTACGGCACTTTGGGTTCGGCCCCTCACTGTTAAACTGGGTTGAACTATTTTACTGCAGTGCCGAAAGCTGTCTACTAAACAATGGATGGGCAAGCAATTTCTTTGAGTTAAGTAGAGGTGTTAGACAAGCCTGCCCCCTATCGCCTTATCTCTTTGTACTGTTGGTAGAAATACTCGCTGAAGCTATTCGCAATAAGAAAGAAATAAAGGGCACCAAAATCTATAATACTGAAGTTAAAGTAAGTCAATATGTGGATGACATGACACTCATTTTAGATAGAACTGAAGAATCAATAAGAGCATCACTGTTACTGATAGAATCATTTGGGAACATATCTGGCCTAAGGCTGAACAATGAGAAAACAGAGGCCTTGTGGGTAGGTTCTAAAAGAAACTGCACCCTAAAACTCTGTCCAGAAAAAAGTTTAAATGGCAAAAGGGAAAGGTCAGAGCACTAGGCGTGTAGCTCTCTACGAATCACCAGTTAACACTCTCTCTCAATTACAACGAGAAATTGGCAAAAATCCGAACTATCTTGGGATGCTGGAAATTTAGAAGACTTAGCTTAATAGGGAAAATAACAGTACTAAAAAGCCTTGTAGCATCCCAACTGGTCTATATACTCACACCTTTGCAAACGAATCACCAAGGAATAAAAAAGATCAACAAGCTTTTTTTCAATTTCTTATGGAACGGCAAAAAGGATAAAATTAAACGTTCGATCATGATCAATGACTACCCAGAAGGAGGACTAAAATTGATTGATATTGCCTCTTTTAACAAATCACTCCAGGCTACATGGATGAAAAAAATATCTAGATTCAGGAAACCGTGGCAAATGGAAAAACGTCTTTGATCTGACGCTAGGAAAATACGGAGGAAATCTTTTTTTCAAATTAGGAAATCTTAACAGGAAGGATACTGATAAGCTAAAGATAGAAGACCCTTTTATCAAAGAAATTGTAGAAATTTGGTCCGACACTTTCTTCAAGACGAAAATAGTATCAAAAGATCATTTTCTATCTCTACCTCTGTTACAAAATTCATTAATAAGAATAAATAACGCACCAGTTTTCTGCAATAATTGGCTTACCAAGGGTATAAAAAAAGTTAAATGGATGAGAATTCTCTCAAATTTTTTTCCCTGGACAATTTTCAGAATAGATATAACATTCGAGTAAAACCGTTAATGTTTTTCGGAATCGTTTCAGCTGTGAAATCTCTGCAACGACAAATCCCAAGAACACATCAGTAGTATGAAAGTCCTTGTAACACAATTGTAACACAATTGGCAATAGCCAAAAATCATCTAGAATTGCTTACAAGCAACTAATAGCAAATAAAAGTGAAAAACCCATATCTTGTATAGACAAATGGCATAAAGACATCCACTCTTCAACCGATAAAAATGTTGACTGGAGAAACGTCTTTCAAGCAGCAAACACTTGTACAACGAGCTCAAAAGTAATTGATTTTAATTTCAGATTTTTACATAGACTTTTACCAACTAACAGCTATCTGCAAAAAATAGGAGTTAAAGAGGACAGAAAATGTACTTTTTGCCATGACGAGAAAGAGGATTTGACGCATCTATTTTGGAAATGCCCAAAAAACAAAAATTTTTGGGATAATTTCTCGATTTGGCTTTAGTCGTGCCAGATCCTCCAACCAGGCATTAACTTAGATATGACTACCGCTTTGGGCCTAACGCCAGACAGCTCTTCCTTTAAGCTCCATATGAACTTCTGTTGTCTTATAGCTAAGAACTTTATCTGGATATGCAGATCAAAAGAATGCTCCGCAATTCATAACAATTTCCTGTTTTATCATAATTATACCAATTAGAAAATAAAACACAGAGCAATACAAAAAAATGGAAACCTTTCTTTTCCTTGCTGGGTCTTGTCTCCTAACTCCAAAACATAAATTAGTAATAACAGCACCTATCATGAATATTTATATTCCTTTCACCAAAAAGAAAGCAAAATATACATATATATATAGATAGATAGACAGATAGATATAACATACATATATATATATATATAACATATAAAAAAAACAAACAAAGAAATCACTACGAAGCTGGGCATCGACGACAGAGTGGACGCTACAGCCGAAATAGACGCCTTCATAACACTTAAAGACCACAAGCCTAACTTCGCTAACAAACCAACCTGCAGACTAATCAACCCAACGAAATCCGAAATAGGCAAAGTCAGCAAAAGGATTCTCGATCGTATCAACAGTACCATCGCAAGAAAATGCAACTTTAATCAATGGAAAAACACTGCATCTGTAATCGACTGGTTTAAAGCCATCAAAGACAAACACCACCTCAACTTCATCTGCTTCGACATTGAAGAATTCTACCCGTCAATCAGCCAAGACCTCCTTAACAAAGCACTCGACTTCGCCTCAGCCCACGACAACATCACCACACACGAAAGAAACATCATAATCCATGCTAAAAGTTCCATCCTAATCCACAAGAAACAACCCTGGCAAAAGAAAGGCAACGCAGCATTTGACGTCAAAATGGGCAGCTACGACGGCGCGGAAACATGCAAGCTTGTAGGAAGTTTCCTCCTATCCCAGCTGCAACACCTTAATATTAACGTAGGACTTTACCGAGACGACGGACTGGCGACCACTAACACCACACCTAGAGACACAGAAAACATCAAGAAAGAAATATGCCGTGCCTTTAAAAATAACGGACTACGCATTACCATAGAAGCTAACAAGCAGATAATTAACTTCCTGGATGTCACATTCCACCTCAACCAAAACACCTATAAGCCCTTCACAAAGCCAAATACGACACTGCAGTACG